>CAODLS011207947.1:0-13341 GCA_948243855.1 Flueggea neowawraea
ATCAGACAAAATGGGGAAGAAACACGACGCCATGGCTGCAACAACCGGATGCCGGTGAAAAGACAAACCAAAGAAGAGAAAAAATCTGATCTTTACTGGTAATCCGGGTCGCCTCGCCATGAAACGGGTTACTTCACCCAATGCCTGATTGGACACTGCTGGAAATGAAAATATATCATCATAGCCTCATTGCATGATTAGGCAAACCTCAGGGACGCAAAGAAAAGCAAAGAAAAGAAAGGCATAGAATGAAGCAGCGAGACATAGTGAGTGATTGAAGGATTTTGGGTATGGTTTTGGATGACTGATGGGTGGTTGGTGACGGCGACGTTAATGCATGAAATCATTTGGCTTTGTTGAGAGATCAACCCATTCTCTGCAACCATAGCCTCATTCATTTTCCAGCCAGTGCCAAACCCCAGGTGTTGTCTTTGCTCTTCTTTTGTACTTGCTTAACTGAGACAAGAATGCCCAATTTCCCCTTTTGTCCTTCTGCAAGACAGTGGCACTCAACTATTGGCTAATTCCCGACCAAAGGGTATAATAGTCATTTCGCGAATAAAATTGACTAGAGAACGCTATCATTTAACACTTTGAAGCTCAATATTGCAACAAAATTGTAATCTACACAAAATAATAATACTAAAAAAAGCTGAATTATCAATCACTCATCTGCAAGAGATTACAAAGTTGAAGCTAGTTCAGGATAATTTGGACATGTATACCCACTAAAGCTTCAAAATAAGATAAGTGATGAAGGTAAGATCAAAAAGATGTCATAAAATCTGCTTCAGCCTCAGAATGGCTTCAAGAATGGAACCAAATTCATGCCTGAGAACCATGATTTACATAATTTCCCTACCCATCTGCCGTCTATTGGCAATCTCCCCTGCTGATGAAACAAAATATGTTGTCTGCAATGGAAACATCAACTTCATCAGATATGCAATGGAAACAGTGGATTAACAAAAATTTGGACTACCAGAATGTTGTATTTCAAATAAAATCATAGTATAGTGAAAAGGTAAATTGGAGTCGGATACCATCTTTTGAGAATTAACTCTGTGGAGAAGAAATCCATCTGCCATTTCCCTGAAACTGAAAGAAAACTCAAAACTTAATTTTAATTCTGCTAGAAAACATTGGATTACAGAGGTAGTGAGACTCACCTTTGCAAAACTTGTCTTCCATTTGAAGAAGCCACATAGAGTTCAGCATTGGCAGGATCTGGAAGTCCTATGTATGCTACACCATCTTGAGAGGCATAAGTGCAACTCCCTCGGCTCAAATATGCATTCTTCAGGCCACAACAAGAATATTTCATCAATAGGCACGAAATACTTCTTGACTTGACGTTGGATTTATTTTGTTGTTCTTAGAAAGTGCTGAAGAGAACGAATGAGAATCATTACATAAAAACACAAGCATGAATTTCACTTTCACTTCTTACCACTCCATATTTTGTGAAAACATGTTGTATAGGCTCATGAACCAGCTTTGATTTCATTTGTTTTGTGTTCTCTTCACAATCAACCACTGGATCATATCCAACAACTATAATCCTGAGTTTGCATATAAAAAGAGCAATTTAGTTATATATAGAGAGGGGAAAAAAGGGTTTGGCTATAATATTGTTGATACAGCAAGTTATGAAGGAAACATCGTTTATCAGAAAATTCCAGTTCATTTACAATTCAAAAATGAAATTTCTAACATAAGATTGCACAAAGCAAGTAATGTTCCTGAAAATCTTTTAAGTTTTGTTAGAATCAGCAACATTGCAAGTGAAATGCTCAGGAAGAAGCATAACTTGCAACTGCTGACATCAGAGACGAATTTCTTAACATATAGTAGTTGCTGCCAGCATTTTTGGAAATTTTCCAGACACTTCTTAATGCTCAAGTGATTTTAAATCTTTCTATTAATGGTTATGGAAGTAACAAATCTAAAGCAATAACCTGATCAACTGATTTACCAGTTACCAGCAGCTGCTTCTAGCCTTTGGCTGAGCCAATTAGACTGGGAGTTTCCAGAGCCACTTGTTGATCCCAAAGCTATTAAATCCTTCAAATTTCAACAGTACATGTAAGAGAAAAATGGGAAATACTGCAGCTGATTTTGTGTGTGTGTTTCTAATGATAGTCCAGACACATTATCAATATAGCACCTCAACATATCAATAGGCAACGCAAATACCAGGATTAAATAAATAAATAAATAAATACAATACCTGCAATATTGCAGTATTAATGCCAAGAACATTTAATGTTTTCCCATGAGTAATGACAATTTTCTTCATAAAGGAATCAACTCTCTCACCTTTTGAGGATCTAGTACCATACCTGTAGGCATTACCATTCATCATTTCCTGGGTATAAAAACTAAGAATCAATTATTTGTAAGGTTTTGCAGGGGTATAGTATACCAGGGAACATTCAGGGAGGAGAAGACCTCATTTGCCTGCAAGAGATGAATATGTTGGCAGAAGTTGAAATTGATGAAAATAAATTAATCGAGCAAGATTCCAAGGAAATGTTTCAATCATTTTCCAGGTTGATAAATAGGTGCTTCTACTTTCACAACTCTAAGCCTTTGTTTGGCATCCTTAATGACACAAGGGAAAGGAGAGAAAGGAAAGGAAATACCATTTCCCTTCATTTCTCACCAATTTGTTGAGAAACAAAAATGGGCTTTGATTTCCCTTAATTTCCCTCCTTTTTAATTCTTTTCTCTTCTTTTCCATCAATTTTTACTGAAACAAACAATGGAAAGGAAATTTGATTTCATTTCCTTTCTTTTCTTTTCCCTCTCTTTCCAATGAAACAAACAGGGGATAAAAGCAAACTTCTAGCAAAGATTATCAGTAATTGGATCTTGAAAATCAAAATTCTTTGGTGGGTCTAAGTTGTTTTCCAAGGAAAATGGAGGGAGAGAACTCTTACATTCTGTGTGAGTGGATCATCTTCTCCCAATTCACAGACGTTCACCACAAACGTCGCGTTGTAAAGTTTACCTACATTTTCCATCTTCACTAACAACAAACTAAAGTCAAAAGGCGACAACTTTGAGGACTCAACTACCCCAGAATAAAATAAATTAGATGTAACTTGAAAATTGAGGTTAAAGACAAGATCTTTTCCCATCTGTCTACGCCAAAAAAAAAATAATCAACAAACATGATTGCATTGGAAGATGTAGATCAGATATCCCAATATATTAACATAATAACAAGAAAATTACTAACTTTTCTGTTAGGTTGGAACTTAAAACCACCAAACTTGATGCATTTCGAACATTTCTGTACGGTTATAAATATGTTGAACCTGTTTGAGAAGACGGATCTGTTGTTGATGGGGTCTGAAGTCTCCTCTGACACTGATGAAGTAAACATCATCAAAAGGTGTGGAACTGCTATTTCTGTTCTTGAAAATGAAATTCTGAGGCTGACCCAAGTTTAGTGTAAGATAGAGAGCAACACAAAGAGAAACCTGTGCAACAAAAGTACATGTCCAAGATCTCTGTTGCCCCATTCTTCTTTTGCAGAGTTATCCACTCGCTTCTCCCTTCAGTTGGTTTACTTACAGTTTAAGATGTAACAGCTGCACATGGAGCCTTGATGTATAGAGTCCAAACAAAAAGTTGCACTATTGGATAAGGCAGGCCTTGTGCGCCTAATTTCGCATGTAATCATGTTGCGTGGGCTTCCACCATTGTTTTGTGATTATCCTCACGAAACAATCTTGTGTTTATTGTCTAAACAGTTTAATGATCGAGACTTTCAAACCTTAACTGGAGCAAAATTGATAAATTAACAAGCTTGCGAAACGGTACCTCGTGTTCTGAGAGTCAATAAAATACTTATTTGAGCTGTCGAAATCGATAGTTGATGTCAGACAATATGTTAGACCCACAACAGCCTGAGCCGTCCATCTAGAATGATGCGAATCCACAATCGGCCCAATCAAGCCCAGTTGCATTTAGGAGGAGGAGTGCTCGTCAAGTTCATATAACAGATTTGTATAAAATAATTAGCAGAAGAAGACAAAAGTTGTTAAAACAAGCTTTTATCAATGTCTATTTATAGAGGCATAAGAAAATGAAAAAGGACAAGGAGAAATACTCCCTTATTCTCTATTGTGTCTCTTCTCTCTATTCTCTTCTCTCCAACATTCTCTGTCTTATCCCACCATTGTCAGCCTTGGTCCCTACTGATTGCATCATTTGGTGCTTTCGTTGAGAGTGATGGCCGAGGGTATTTCTACTTGATCCAAGACCATGGATGGAGGAAAATTTTACTAAAATCTCCACTCAACTAGATAAGCTCACCAACACTATTACCCAAACAACCACCACTCCGGAACTTTTGTAGAAATCCATGGCCGATGTCTCGGTCCGGCTCAACAAACTGGAGAAACAGCCTCTAGCATCTCCATTACTACCCCTTCCACCATCACCCCAATCCCATCACCCAACCACACCTCCGCCTTCCACTCATCCATCTTCTTCACCATTTCGTTTTCCTCCACCGATGATTCCTTCCCCGGACCTTCCCCCTTCGGGACCTCCTTGCCTCCCTAAATTGGAGATTCCTCTTTTCTCTGGCGACAATGTTCATGGATGGCTCTTCCAAATTGAGCACTTCTTCCTGTATCATGGTATCCCGGAAGACCAGAAGCTCATTAATGCTGCCTTTTACATGACCGAACCAACTTTGCAATGGTACCATTGGTTGCATACTACATCCCAACTCTCCACCTGGCCTCATTTCTCTCACCAGATGGAGCCCCGGTTCGACCCCTCGTCATTTTTAAATCACAAAGCTCAGCTTTACAAGATCAAATAGACCAGCAACGTCTCTGCTTATCTTCATGAATTTGAGACGTTGTCAACCCGGATCATCGGTTTGAGCCCAACAAACTTGTTGAACTGTTTTCTTTCAGGTTTGCGTGATGATATCCAGAGGGAACTCTCTATTTTGAGACCCCAAAACCTCCATAATGGCATGGGTATGGCCAAGTTGGTCGAGGACAAATGCAATGCTAGAAAACCTGTTCTCAGACCTTTCCCCACTAAGCCCCTGCCCCATACCAGTTTATACACTACACCAAACACCTTATCTGCATTACCCACTTCCACTGTCCACCCAAAAACTTCTCCCATTCCGGTCAAGAAGCTCACGACGACAGAGATGGCAGCTCGCCGGGAGAAAGGCCTTTGCTACAATTGTGACACTCAGTTTGTTACTGGGCATCGCTGTAAGTCTCATTAGTTTCTTTGCCTGTTGGTGGGAGGGGACGAGTCGGACTTGCAAGATCCGCTTCCTTCTGCTCCAGAGCCAGCCGAGGTCCCTCTTCCACAAGCTTTAGACGATCTTGCCACAGACATGCCGCTGATCTCTTTTCATGCTCTCACCTGTCAGCTTGTTCCATCCACCTTAAAATTAGTCGGCTCAATCAGAGGCCACAAGGTGGTGATCTTAGTGGATGGCGGCTCTACCAACAATTTCATACAATCTCGGGTGGCTACTTATTTGGGCTTAGTTGTCCAACCTTCATCTCACCTGAAGGTTACCGTTGGTAACGGCGATACCCTCGGCTATGGAGGACGATGCCACAACGTCCCTCTGGAAGTCAATGACATTGAATTCTCCATGGATTTACTGCTGCTTCCAATTTACGGAGCTGGCATTGTCTTGGGTGTCTAGTGGTTGGCAGCGTTAGGCCCTGTTTTATTCAACTACAAGGATTTATGGATGGAATTCCAACACAAAGGGGCTTCCACCAGGCTCCATGGGTTACATCAACCAAGCCTCTCCTCTATCTCAGCTTCAGGCCTCCAACGATAAGCCCATATGCAAGCCATGACCCAGTATTATCACCTCTCGATTGAACCCATACCAGCCGACCCAACACCTCCCATCAATCCAAATGCCCATTCCTTCTTCCTGTCTGCCTTCCACCCACTCTTACACAAATTCTCAAACATCTTCTCTACACCATCTGGCCTTCCTCTACCCCGCCACCTGGATCATCGTATCCCGCTGTTACCCAATTTACCACCCATTAATGTCAAACCCTATCGCTACCCACACTTCCAAAAATCAGAAATCGAGAGGCTTGTGGGTGAAATGCTCAAAGACGGCATCATCCAGCCTAGCAACAGTGCTTTTTCTTCTCTAGTGCTCTTGGTCAAGAAAAAAGATGGCTCATGGCGCTTCTGCGTCGATTATAGGGCCCTGAATGCGGTTACAATAAAATATCGATTCCCTATTCATACAGTCAATGAGTTGCTTGATGAGATCTCCGGTGCTCGAATTTTTTCCAAGCTGGACCTTCGGGCAAAACACCACCAAGTTCGGATTCATCCTCCGGACATAGCCAAGACAGCCTTCCGGACTCATGAAGGCCATTACGAATTTTTCATCATGCCGTTTGGGCTGTCCAACACCCCCTCCACATTCCAGGCCCTTATGAATTCCATCTTTCGGTCAGTATTACGAAAATTTGTCCTGTCTTCTTTGATGATATTTTAGTCTACAGTGATTTTTGGGCATCGCACTTACAGCATTTGCAGGATGTTTTCACGGTTTTGGACGCTAAAATCTGTTTGCTAAAATGTCCAAATGTGAGTTTGGATGCACTAAGATTGGCTATTTAGGGCACCGCGTATCAGGCCATGGTGTTTCGGTGGATCCGGATAAAATTCATGCCATTCAACATTGGTCGTTGCCCACAACTCTCAAAGCCTTACATGGTTTCCTTGGCTTAACAGTCTATTATAGCAAGTTTGTTCTACAATATGCATCTCTAGCTGCTCCACTCACGGAACTCTTACGAAAGAATGGCTTTATTTGGTCACAGCAAGCTACCAATGCTTTTGAAAACTGGAAAGCTGTTATGATCAACACCCCAGTTCTTGCTCTTTCCAAATTTACTAATACTTTCACCCTCCAGACTGACGCATCTGGCTCGGGTATCGGGGTCGTTCTCTCTCAAAATGGGCATCCTTTGGCCTATTTTAGCAAACAGATGTGCCCTCGCATGCAGTCCCTCTTCGACTTATGCTCGGGAAATGTATGTCGTTACGGAAGCAATCAGCAAATGGAGGAAATATTTGTTGGGCCATCATTTTATTATTCAGACGGATCACCAAAGCCTCCGGTCCCTTATTACTCAAACCATCCAGACTCCCGAGCAGCAAAAATGGCTTACTAAGTTGTTGGGTTATGATTTTGAGATCACTTATAAGCCTGGGAAGGACAATGGTCCTGCTAATGCTCTATCCCGATTATCTACACCTATGTTTTCTGTTTTGCAGGCCTATTCTCAACCTACTGCTGCAATATGGAGTGCCTTGCGCCAATTTTGGTCAACTAACCCTTCCTCTATGAGGTTTGTTGATGCTATTCAATCGGCACCTGCTGATCACCATGATTATTCCATTCGATATGGTTTAGTACTGTTCAAAGGCCGAGTACTCGTACCTCTGGAATCAGCCTTCCAACCATTGATCTTGGCTGAGTTCCATAACACTCCTACTGGGGGGCATGCCGGATACAACGGACTCTGGCTCAGATTGCACAGGTTTTCTACTGGCCTCACTTACGCAAATCAGTACAGGAATTTGTCTCCAAATGTGCTGTTTGTCAGAGTGTTAAGCCGTTTAACAGAGCTCCCCAAGGCCTCCTTCAACCTCTTCCTATACCAGGCCTGATATGGGAATCAGTTTCCCTTGATTTCATTACTCATCTACCACCTTCCTTCGGCGAGACTGTGATTATGGTGGTCGTTGACCGCTTATCCAAGCAAGCTCATTTCTCTGCCATGGGTTCTCAGTTCACAACCCCTCAAGTTGCCCAACTCTTTATGCAAGACATAGTCCGCCTCCATGGAATTTTGGCAACTTTAATTTCAGATCAAGGCCCCATTTTTACTAGCTCTTTCTGGCATGCACTTTTCAAATTGCAGGGCACTACTTTGGCTATGAGCAGTGCCTATCAACCCCAATCCGACGGCCACACCGAAGTGGTTAACCGCTGTCTCTAAGACCATCTGCGTTGTTTTACAGCATATCACCCTCGTCAATGGTTCCTTTTCCTTCCTTGGGCTGAATGGCACTACAACACAGCCTATCATTCCTCTATAGGTATGTCTCTCTTTGAAGCTGTTTATGGCCGGTCACCACCCTCCCTACTTTGATTATCTAGCTGGTTCCTTCTCTGTTGCCGCTGTTGACGATTTGCTTAAATCTCGCATTACTATTCTCGACACTTTGAAATCTAATTTGTTGAGAGCTCAAACACGCATGCAGAACCAAGCTAATTCTGGCCGTACTGATGTCACTTCTCTGCCAGTGATTGGGTCTTTGTTAAGCTGCAACCATACCGCCAATCTTCTATCACGCCAACCCGCTCCTCCAAACTCTCTAAAAGATTTTTTGGTCCATTTCAGATCATAGAGCGCGTTGGTTCTGTGGCTTACAAGCTTGCCCTGCCTGCTACTGCTAAGGTGCATAATGTCTTCCATGTCTCCAAACTCAAAAAATGTCTCGGGGACCCTCTCTTGCACCAAGCTCCTCTGCCACTAGAATTCTTGGAGAATCAGCCCCTTCTCCGTCCTAGTGCCATTCTGGAGTCCCGTCACATTCTTCAGCAAGGTCGCTCCGTTCTCCAGTTGTTAGTGCAATGGGAGAACCAGCCTCAATCTGATGCTACTTGGGAATTAGCTTCTGATATTCAGCGTGCCTTCCCTGACTTCTACCTTGAGGCCAAGGTTGTTTTTGATGGCGGGAGTAATGATGCGAATCCACAATCGGCCTAATCAAGCCCAGTTGCATTTAGGAGGAGGAGTGCTCGTCAAGTTCACAAACCTGCAAAATTTGATGATTACATATAACAGATTTATATAGAATGATTAGCAGAAGAAGACAAAAGTTATAACAAACTTTTATCAATGTCTATTTATAGAGGCATAAGAAAATGAAAAGGACAACAAGAAATATTCTCCTATTCTCTATTCTGTCTCTTCTCTCTATTCTCTTCTCTCTCTCCCTTTCTCTCCAACATTCTCTGCCTTACCCAACCATTGTCAGCCTTGGTCCCTACTGATTGTATCATAGAATCATTAACTTCAGCAAGCAGATTTAGGGCCAAACAAAAGAATGAAGAATTGAATACAGTGCATTAACAAATTCATCTTTAGATATTATCTTCCAGTTTCAGAAAGGAACAAGGAAAAGAAACAAGAATCCAACAGTAACATATTTGTGTATAAACTAGTCATCTAGTTCATTGGTACTAGAGTAACTCCAGCACTAATGGGTGGAGAGTTACTCTTGCGCTCATGCTTCGAGAGAGTTCGATTCTTGATAAAAGCAAATAAATGACGTGAGAAAAAAAAACTAGTCATTGATTGAGGGACAGATGCACTGATGGAATTATATCTTTCTTCATTGGTGTGGCCAATCATTAATTCAGACCGTCCCAGAACAACTAACAAGCTAAAACCAGTAAAAACAGTAAACAGAGATTAGGTGCAACAACTATATAGTATATTCCATCTCTCTATCTCATGAAATGTCTGCACGATCAAGCATGTCCACCAGAGTCATCCGTCTAGGGAACCTTGGAGGCAACCTCAAATACATGGCGTCCTCAATCTTAATTGGAAGGTGAGTTGCAACAAACACAATGCCTCCCTTCCTTCTGTGCTGTGCGATTATGTACTCCAGCAACTTCACTCCATCATCTAATGCAACAGATGGCTCGTCGAGCAGCCAAATTGGCCGATCAATTGCCAGCAACCTCGCAAGCTGCAGCCTTTTTTGCTGGCCCATAGACAACATTCTTGCCTTCTCCGTAGCCAATCTTCCAAGACCCATCAGCTCAAGCGCCGGCATTGAATTCCCTTGCTTGCCTTCAAGTATTTCAAACCACTGAGCATTATCAAGAACAGTGAACTTTTCTTTGATAGCATCTTTCAGGGATAACCAGTTGAGTTGAAGCTTGTACTGGTGAAACACGCCAGATTCTGTTATATCATGACCATTCCATAGAATCTGACCAGCAGAAGGCTTAGAGAATCCAGCTAACATCCGTAAGAATGTTGTCTTGCCCGAGCCATTGGTTCCTGTCAGGACAAGCGCTCCACCATCATGAATGGAAACATTAACATGTCGGAGGATTTGTTGTGCATTTCTCATGCAAGAAACATTGTCGAGGAGAACCCGAGGAAGCTGAGGTTTCCGAATTGACATTGTCTGAGAGTCTGGCGGGACGTATCAGCTGAAAAAATAGAATTCGAATACGAATCAGAAACCAGACCCACAGAAGTCGCTAATAAAGATGGTGGAATCGACTATGGGAAGAAAATTGCCACCAAGTAAAGGTCCTGCTTAGGTAAGTAAAAGAAGAAGAAAACATCACATACAGCGAAAGTGCATATCAAAGCTCTCAAGCAATAAAACACCAAATTTCAGTAGATTTTTTGAAAAAGAAAAACTCAACTACACAGGCAGATTCTGGAAAAAGTTTCTCTGCATAACTATACCCCGAAGAAAAAGGTACCTACAGGAAATCACGTTCTCCCCATCACCAAACAGATTGCCGCGAGAGGCATATATTGTGTTAATAAGATTCAGACAGAGACTCCCAGATGAGTAGTAAAGGATTTTTCTTTATTATAGAAAAGGATAGATGGTCCATAAAGCACATTAAACCCAGGTAAAGAAAAGAAAAAAAATAAAAAGAGTGGATTTTAGTTCAATGGGACAAAACATCGAACACCTTATGCACCATCAAAACAATTGATGCAGACAAAAGAGAGACGAGTCTCACCAGAACAAGCGTAGCTTTAAAAAAGAGACATAAAGTAAGAAGATGTAGCTGCTCCAACGATAAATATTGTGATGGCCTTGGTATCTTTTGGGCATAAATTACAGTCTGCTTACCCAAACAAACTTTGTTCAAGACTTGATCCTAAACAAAGGTTTATTTGCTGTATAAATTTTAAGCTCAAAATGTTTTAAAACTTGGATATGTTGAAAAGTACGTAAGTTTTTAAACCAAATTTGTCTTGTCTAGACCAACCAGTATTTAAATGCCACAAGCCTGAGCATAATGCAATAACGTTTACTAAAATGTTACACAAACCAAAAACTAGAATTGTATGACTGAAAGGTATTCCTTCAATTAATTTCAAAAACTCGAGTTCCTAAAATACAAAGGAACTTTCATTTGTGCCTCTCCAGTTCCATGCCCTCAAAATATAGCAAAAACAAAACTGATAAAAATCAAGCTACAAGATATCATTCTACAATCACCACGCCTCCTTTATGTTGATGATATTCACCCACCAACATACAACACCAATTTTCAGCTATAAGATATCGCACCTCCCAGCTTCAAATGCAGGAACTGACGTAATGCCTTCCTTGCCTCATCAGAACTGGCTTCCACTCAGGCCAGGTCCCGTTTGCAGCATTTGCAGGCCTGACAATGCCTTTTTTCATGTAGTAAAATTTAAATGACACTAAATGAAATTCAGCACCATCCATCGGTGACCAGTTCAATGTTACATTAGTATGTACACATGGTATCACAAAAGTATGGCAGCAACATGGTTACAAGACATATAAACTGCGGTTACTACATGGCCATCTTCCAAGTACAAGCTCGTCATGAGAGGGCAGGACCTTCAGGAAGGACAAAAAAATCTGGCCGTTCGGACAAGTGCCGAACAAATAAAACAGAAAGCATTCCAGAATTTATTTTAGCTGCTGATCCACCTGCGTTTGCGTGCTGGCCGCTCCGGTTTGATCTCTGAATCTGCAGTAGTGTCAGGTTTTATGGGGGGCAGTGCCTCGCTTTCCATCTTTTTTATTACTGATGCATCTTTTTCAATTGGCATTGGCAGCTTGAACCTCTCACTTCGCTTCTTTAACTTTACAACTGTATCAAAGTGCCGATCCTCCAATGGCTTTCCAGTGGCATCCTTATTCTCTGCATTACCAGCACCTTTGTCTTCAGCCTGGGGTTTCTTTTCAACAGCCTCAGCTCTTTTAGGGAGATCTTTCGGAAGAGTGTTGGCATCTAAAGATCCACCAGCATTACTCTTATCCATGTCTTTATATTTCAAGGAAGATGACGACTTGCTGCCGATACTGAAATCTCTCTCTTTATGACTTGTCCAACGTTGCAACTTTGAACATCCTCTTCTTGAATCTTGTTGTTCTTCATCTGAAGATAAGTCTTCCCTGTGTCTTTTGGAAGAGTTGCGCTGCACCGAAATCTCGTTATCTCCATTTGCTTCCTCAATGGTACCCTTTAAACCCTAAGCAAAGGCAAAATTAATCACGACCATAGAGTTCAACTCACGAGCACTTCTACATTGATCACTAATGCATCAACTAGTGGGAAAGAAAAAACAAACAAATTGAAAATTGCAAAGGAAAAATATACAAAATAACACTATATTTTCAACTTAATGAAGATCTTTTACTAATAATGCTAATTTGTAAAGATCGAGACAAATAAAATAAATAAAAAAATCCAGGTCCCTCATTCCATGGTGTAGCAGATTTCTTGGTATCTTAGGGTGACATCAGTATGACTTTTGTTGCCTGTGTACCTGTCACTGGACACTGATGATACAATGCTTAGTTGTATGAGGCACAAATAGGAGGCCACTGATGTATCCCTGAGTAGTTTCCCACTGCTGTAGTATATAACTAAACTTGCCAGCATAAAATCACCAATATTAAAAAGAACACTAACAAATAACATAAGAACATAGAGTTAAATCCGACCAAAAAGACCATCTATCAAGAAAATAGATCCCCACCCCACCACTTTCTGTTGGATAAATGTTAGAATATGGCTTTGGTAGCTTAAAAGATAATAAAAGGTGAGTAAAATAGTTCACTTGACTGGAAATCATTTTGTCAATAATGCATGTGTTTGTGACAGAAAATAATAGTAATTGCTATACAAGCAGCATCATTCATTGAGTTAACCCAAATAGGACATTTTAGCTTCCATTTATTTTACAAGTATTCATAAAATTTACGTGCAGATCTATTATCTACATGCAGTTTATCAGACTTCCAAGTTCTTTCCTAAGTTTTCTGTAAAAGACATACCATATCATCAGAGCGAACACTTTTTTCTTCTTCATTTCTTCTTGAAGAGCCAGAAGGGTTGGAATCACCACCCTCAAATTCTTTATTCTTCCTCATGCTTTCTTTATGTTTTTTGTCATTCACCCTTTGATTATCACTAACATCAACAGCCCGATCAATACGGTTGCTTGACCTATCCTGTTTGGATCTTCTATCATCATTGCT
>CAODLS011207962.1:0-19419 GCA_948243855.1 Flueggea neowawraea
GTAGTGTGTGGCCACACCCAAACGAAGTGATAAGTGCTATCATTTGTTTGACTTAGTCAGGATCACTTATAGATTAAGGAAATGTTTTAGCATAAATAAGGGTGACTCGTGCCATGCCTTATGCTAATTCTGATATAGAAAGACAAAGGGTTGTATAAGGTTGTAATTAGGTTATGTTGATTCGTAATTGACATTCATTTCAATTTGGGTAATCATAATGTCTTGCTAGAGACCAATTATGATGTATGGGTTTTAAATTAACTTCAGGCCCATTGTCAACATTGAATGAACTTATAGGATCACACACAATAAAGATCTCGGTTAGGGCTAAGAATTTTTTTTTACCAGGCCATTAATTTATGTTAATGATTTAAAACATAATTAAATGGGCATAATATGAAATTCGGCACACCAATTGATGAGGATTAAGAATTCGGTCTTATGGGGAAATAATTAGGAAGAGTGATTAATTAATAAGATTTAATTAATTACTTAAAAAGGAAAGAAAAGAGAAGGAAGAGAAGATTTTGTCTAGGGTTTCTTCCTTCCTAGGCTGAAACCCTAAAAGCTAAATAGGAGGATTTGATTCTCTCACTTATGCTTGGAAAAATTCGGCTAGGGTTAGGGTTGAGTTACACTCCTATTTTCTCTCATTGTCTTTCCTAGCCGAAACCCTAATTTGGAAGAAAGAGAATTTGATTCTTGCACACTCCAAATTCATCTAGGGTTTTCCTTTTCCTACTCTAGCCGAAACCCTAATAATAAATAGGAAGAGAATTTCATTCTCATTGAATCCTTGCTAGTCTAGGGTTCGACCACCAACCAAAGAGAGGAAAAATTATGTTTTGTTCTATCTCTTAAAATTCCGAATTTCTCAAGGAAAAAAAATAGTTCTTTTAGTGCCAGCACACATTAGCATAACCAACGATCTTGTGTATGTGAGAGAGTAGAGGGGAGTCATCTTTTGGCAGTCTCTAGTCAATTATATTCGGCACAAATCAAAGGAAGCAATTCGGTAATTCCAGGTTTTATAGAAAAGCAATTCGGCTAGGTTAAAAGGTACATATATTAGGCCTCCTTTTATTATTTATGATTACATACAGTGTTCTTGGATGTTTCTTGTGCGATATTATTGTTTTCTACTGCACATATTAGATGTTTATTAGCATAAGAAACCCAAATAGAGTGCACTAGCACTTAGAATCTCTATTCTAATTCTCACAAATAATTTTCACTCATTGTTTGCGACACTCACAAATTTGGCCAAGCCATTTCCATAAGGAATAAGACAAGGATGTGCACCTATTTATCGGCATATGGAAAACCCTAAATAGGTGCATTAGGGTTAGTATTTCTTGCCCCACAAGAATACACACTTCCTAATTAATTATGTGGACTAATTAGGACTCCTAAAAAATAGGAGTGTGCAGAATTTTTCCTCTAAAATAGGAAGTGTGCCAAATTTATCATAGGTTATTTTTAATGCCATTAAGCTTTTAATTACATGATACATTATTATTAAATAAATCACTCTTTCATTAATACATATGGGTCGAATTATTATGTCACACATAAGAATAAGTCCCAACATATTTAAATAAATGATATGTATTAAAATCTCATTACATTAATGGATAATATCTTATATCATATTTATGACATAAATCATAAAACCCAAAATTAATAATGATTTGTCAAATTAATCATCTTAATAATTTAATTAGCATGAGAGAGAATATTTGTGAACCAATCCAATTCGTTCTCGTGTGTTACTCAATAGGCCCACTTAAAATTGACAATGGGCCTTGTCCCAAAACTTAGGCCCAAAGTCTATAAGCGGAAACTAGTAATACATTATGGCAACCAAAAATCGAGTGGCATCGGTGATCTGATTTAACATTTCACAGTTTCATATTTACTTCTTTTGTCTTACGATATCTATAATAAGCATAGGTCACATGTCAACCTTGTATTGTTTAATGCGTTTCTTGATCCCAGGTAGATTGATATGACAAATGACATTGATAACTCTTTATTATGTCAACCTTATATTGCTTAATTCATTTCTTGATCCTAGGTAGATTGATATGACAAATGACATTGATAACCTTTTATCAATTCATTTGAGTATGCATACATTCCATCAATCCTACTCATCAAGTGGCCTAAAGATATCACTCTTCATAAGAGGAACAAATTCATCACTCTCACTATTACTCCTCTACAAGATTCATGACATCCAATAATAGCTATCACGACCCCTTTTTGTACCATGACCGGTATACAAAGTGAACCGTCTATGTGAGCCCAGTTCACATCGCACAAGCCTCGGAAGATCAGATATACTACCCAGATTACTCGATTTACAACCATATAATAAAATCAGACAAATATAAGTTAAAACATAATATATATATATATATAAACAAAACGTACAATCAAATCAGAAAAACTAAAAATATCATTATACAAAACAAAATACAAATTGAAACCCAAAACCCAACAACAGTCCGATGAGGAGCTCTACTGTATATCTATACAACACCAGGTCAAAAGGGCACTCAAAGCCAAAAGAGGTGCCCCACTAAGTGATGGATACTGAATCAGGCGATGGATGCAAAAATGTATGCCAGAAAAATATTAAGGGAAGGGGTGAGAAATCTCAGTGAGGGACGACACTCTAGATTGCCTCATACGTGCATCACAAAGATATTTTTGAAAATAGTTCTAAAATATCACAAGCCCATATGTATAATATAGTATACATACTAATAACAAAAATATTTTCAAAACATTTCCAAAAAGTTTGCAATCGAAGCAACCAACATACGATCAGACGATGTTATTATCAAATAATATAATATATCCTTTATATAATGAAACCAGATAATGGGAGTAAATACAGGAGTGGATACACCACTGAATAACATGATTTGTAATTAAATACAGATACATGGTGACTATCTATCACTAAAGTACGTGTGTTTGCATTGGTATACCGAAGGCTACAAACCTCATAGCTGAGGTGTCCCATATATATATATATATATATATATATATAATTCATAACAAGCAACATGCATATCAGTGTTATAAAACCAAAAGACAAATATGTGTAGTAGTTCAAAACTACAAGAAAACCAGTTTATCATATAATCGGTTTTAAATAGCCAATCTATTGCTTAATCAGATTACAGGTGATATCTCAGCATATCAAAAATAATAGGATTTCAAAAGACACGACCTAAGTGTCTAAAGCTACCACATCACTCACCTGAAGTTCAATGCAAAAGCTAGACCAGGCACTCACCACTAGTAGGGGCTGGTCTCGATGGCAGTAACAAGAAGCTAAAAGAATAAATCAAAGAGATATCATAATGTGATCCTAGTACTGTTGCACTACTAAATGTATGAAATGCAAATGCAAGTGCTAATGCTTGCTCGATGCTAAAAACCCCGTCTTAAACCAAGATCTTATGCTCATAACTTGAAAATCAGATTTTATGCAAGATTACATTTCAGCCCTCAAATTGCCAAAATTCACAGTTCAAACCTCAAAGTGACAAATTATCAAATATGTGCTCAAAATATGTGAAATACCAATTTAAATCATCCATGTCAATAAGATATGAAAATTACACTCTTTAGTCCCTCAACCATATGGCTTACTCGAGTAATGAGATACCTTACTTGAGTAATTAGACAACTCTCTTACTCGAGTAACTGGATCCTCATTTTACTCGAGTAACCTTTGAGATTACTCGTGTAACCCGTGGCATCGATTACTCGAGTAACATGATGTGTTACTCAAGTAACGCATTCAGATATTCAAACTGATCGAAACTCAACTTCAGCCACTCCAATCCTCTGTCACACCATTTACAACAAATTCATGATCAATAAACTTAGCTCAAATCATTTTATCAATTCCAAATTACCAAACCTAACCATATCCAATAACAAAAGGATTCCAACATCCAAAATCAAATTTGAAAGCCAAGAACATGAACAAGAAACAAGAACCAAACTTAGAACTGAAATCTCACCTCAAACCATTAATAAACGATCCCAGAAGCAAACATATTGAGCGAGAATGTTTCTGTGAGAGAATGTATAGAGGTGTTGAATGACGAAACGTAACGGATAAACTCAGTTTTAAGAACACTAACCGCCACACTACTTGCCCATAAATATGTCTTACTTGAGTAAGCCAAACTCTTACTCGAGTAAGATATTCTAGAATCCAGAAATTCAGCTTCACTTACTAGGGCAAACCAATCCCTATCTTTCTCGAGTAAGCATTGCTCTTACTCGAGTAATCCAACATTCAACTCGAGTTACAGTGTCTTGCATTACTCGAGTAACATCTATCTTTACTCGAGTAAATATATATTCTTCCAAATAAAATTGGAACAAATTTACTCGGTATTTTGGCCGAACGAACAGGTTCTTACAGTAGCCTTTATTGTTACCCTATTACGGATAACATTTGACTAAGTAAAAACATGTGATTCCTCAGGTAGGAGTCAATAATGAGTTTCAGTCAGATGACTCAAATATCATCACTATATGAAAGCTACTTGTGACATCAATCCATGAAGTGCTTTCATTGCAGGTCAGTCCACTAGATGTTCCCTAACATGTATCCATGTTCTAAGTGATATCTTATATCTATGATTAGTAAAACGGGATTATTCACTTAGCAACATACTAACCTTAATTCATTATCATTCTCATGATAACAATTGATTAGGAATATTTATAATAGTGTTCCTTTTACCTTAGGATTTTACTTTCACGTTAAACTTAATGACATAAGGAAGAATAAACTATTCATAGAGGTTTTATCTTCATAAAACATATTCTAATTGATGTAGGCTAATTTTACATATTAATTCAAGCAAGAATGCATCAGTTTTCATCCTATAAATTACATTAGTTTTCATCCTATAAATCATACTTTTGTGGTGAAATTCATATGATGTTTGTGATAATTGTAGAATGGTTTAAGTTGAAGAAAATGAGTTGGAAATGATGAAGAACGGATGCAAAGTGAAAGGCTTTGAACTGAGTCATGATTGGATGAAGAAATTGAAAGAAAAGTGCATAAAAGAGGTTTGACCGTGTAATTGGAGGTTTGACCGTGTAATTTGAGTCTTGGTCGTGTCTTATTACACAGGAACATTACACGGCTGTGTTTTCCATGTTTAGGTCGTGTCTTGTCAGACTCAAGCCAAATTGCAGACAAAAATGTTGCACAGTCATGTAACCCAGCTTGCACGACCATGCAATGCGACAGTGAGAAGAGAGAAAATGTCGAAAGACATCAAATTTGTGGGGACCAAAGGCACAATCAATGAGCATCTTTTGGATAATATTCTTAGGGTTTTTGGGGGACCAAGAGGACTATAAATACCCATCTTACACATCATTTTTTGCCATTATAGAATCCATGGAATCCCAAAACTTTGGACATTTGCACATTAAAGGAGAGAATCGTTCTCTATCAATTCCCAAGTAAGATTCAAGGCATTGAAGAGGATTAGAGAGGCTTACATCATCCATTGAGACAAGCTTTCTTCTTCCCTTTTTATTTCCTTTTTCTGTGTTTAGAATCATGTTTAGATTTTATCTTTCTTGCTCTATGCTTAGCTTTGTAAATATGCTAGCTTAGATTTATTGTTAGAGTTTAGAGATGTAAACCTTGGATGGAAGTTACTTTAATTAATGATTTATGTTATGGGTTTTGTACTTTTAATGTTATATATATTGTTTTGATGCTTTAATTGTTAAATCTATTGATGGTGATGATTGTATGACTTGCTATTAATTAAATGATGTTGTGCTTAGCCACTACGATGTTGTTTTCAACAAGCCCAAGTGATTAATCGAAAGGAGAAGCTTGGGTTAGGTCTCTTGCATATAACTTGTATGGTTTTAGGATAGAGATATACTTGTGCCTACAAAGTATTCGATGAAATTCCTCTATGATCCTAATGTGCCTAATTTGTCTAGGTGAGGCCAAAATGACCCACCTAGGAAGTGTAGGCACTACTTCAGTGACCTTGAGAGAGGCCTTAGGTGATTTATGTGGAAATAATACTCACACCCATTTGTTAAAGCCCAATTTCATTCATTAAGCAACTAGATCCTTAGTTTTATCTCAAAAGCCCTAACATTTTTCAAATATTGTGGACTTGTATTTTACTTTATTGCTTGTTTCTACTTCCAAAACCCCAAAAACAAATTGATGCTTTTAATTTATTTTGCTTTCTTGTTTTATCACAATTAGTACTCGTTCCCTTAGGTTCGATTTCCCTTGGAATACTCCTTGCCAAAACTACATCGATTCTAGTGAGCTTACTAGAAGCCGGTCAAGTTTTTGGCATCATTGTCGGGGAATGGAGTTCTTTTGTGGTCATTTTCATTTTTATTTTAGTTATTTTTTGTTGCTTTTGCTCTTGTAGGTATTTATGTTTTTGAGACGCACTAAGAGCTTGGAAAATCACGAAGTTATTCCATTGATCCCTAAGATAGAAAGAGTTTTGAGAGCAAATAGAGCTAATCAAAGAAGAGCAAGTAGAAAAGGGATAGCTAGACCTCAAGGCGAGGTTGAGGATGCTAGAGTTGAGCAAGCTCAAGAAAGTGGTAATGGACACCAGATGGGGGGTCGAATGAGTATGAGGGAGATACAAAGACCGGTCATTAGGGCATCTCTTTCCTGCATTAGATTGAGCCCGGTGACAAGGAACTATGAGTTAAAGAGCATTCACTTTAGCATGCTTCCATCATTCCATGGGTTACCGTCGGTGGATTCTTTGACATTTCTAAGAGAGTTTTAGACCACCATCCAAACCTTCCCTCTACATGGCCTAACTAAAGATGAGCTAAGAATGAGGTGTTTCCCTTACACAGTGAAGGATATGGCAAAGACTTCACTGATAAATTTTCTAGAAGGATCATTGGGCACTTGGGAGGAGATCTATGACAAATTCATGATGAGGTACTACTCCCCGCAAAAGACGATTGACCTTAAAAGCAATATATGCTCATTTTCTCAATTCGATGGAGAGCCATTCCATGAAGCTTGGGACCACTTCAAGATGCTTCTCACTCAATGTCCTCATCACCAATTTCCATTGGCTTTCATCACCCAATTTTTTTATGATGGACTCACCATGCATAGGCAAACCTTGGTGGACACCACTTCGGGAGGCTACTTTGGAGACAAGACCACCGAGGAGGTTTATGACAATTATGAGATGTTGGCAACAAATCCACAACAAAAAGCGGTCAGGGGAATAAGAGCCGGTATTCATGAGGTAAACACTTCCACTTCTTCCGAGTTAACTTCTATGGTTGATAAATTGCCTAGGAAGATGAATTTATTGCTTAAAAATAATTCCTTGGTGAATGAGAAATGTGCTTATTGTGGTGTTTTGGGACATGATGAATTGCATTGTGGTTTGAATAGTGGTGGAGGAGTTGGTTATGAGGAAGTGAATTTTGGGAGGGGATTTCTAAATGTTCAACTAAGAAATGATCCATATTCCAACACCTACAATCTGGGTTGGAGAAACCATCCAAATTTCTCTTGGAAGGATCCAAGCACCTCCTCAAACCTACCTAGACCTATGGGATTCCCGGGATACCAAACTAGACCACCACCACTTTTCCAACAAAACCAACCCCAACCACCGTCCCAACAAGAAAACCAAGCCAACAAGCCACCCTTGGAGGATATGTTTATGCAATTTATATCTAAAATAGAAGCTAGGGATGGCAAGGTGGAGAAAATTATCCAAAACCAACAAGCTACTATCCAAAATCTTAAGAGGCAAGTTGGGCAAATGAATAAGGCTATATCGGATAGGGAAAAGGGGAAGATACCAAGTACCTCCCAAGTCAACCCAAAGGAGAGTGTGATGACGATTATTTTGAGAAGTAGTACAGAGCTTGAACAACCAAGTGTGGGGGAGAAGCCTTAAGTTGAGAAGGGTGAAAATGGCGTGCTTGAAAAGGAGAATTGTGAGAAGAAAGATGAAAATTTGTAAGAGAAACCTAATCACCAAGAGAAGATCAAACCCTATGTGCCCCTAATTTTATTTCCTTGATAGTTGAAGAGCCACACCTAAGTCAAGGAATATAAGAAGTTTCCTGAGATGTTCAAAAAGTTGGAATTGAACATCCCTTTCTTGGAGGCCATTTCCCATATGCCAAATTATGTTAAGTTTTTGAAGGAGTTAGTGGCCAACAGGAAGAGGTTTGAGGATTATGATATGGTGGCACTCAATGAGGAGTGTAGTGCAATCGTATTGAACACATACCCTCCAAAGCCTAAGGATATGGGAAGCTTTATAATTCCTTGGACCTTTGGGAATTTGGCAAATGTAGATTCTTTGTGTGACTTTGGTGCATCTGTCAACCTAATTCCTTCATCCATGTACAAGAAGCTATGGATTGGAGAGCTAGCACCTACAACCGTGAAACTCCAACTTGTGGATCAAGCCACCAAGGAACCACTTGAAGTTGTGGAGAATATCTTGGTAAAAGTAGGTAAATTCTTCTTTCCCACTAATTTTTATGATTTAGATATGGATAATGTATGTGACACCCCATCATACTTGGGAGACCTTTCTTGGCAATCGGTGGGTTTGCATTAATTTGACTAAGGGGAGTATTCTCTTTAGAGTGAGAAAGGAAATTCAGGAGTTTCATGTGTTCTAAAAATGTGCATACACAATTGCTTGATCACGATAAAAATATGGTGCATTCTTTAGAAACATGTCGCATGATCTCGAAGAATACATTGCTAGTGTGTCCAAAGGAAGAAGAGATTGAGATCAAACCTAATGCAAAAGAGCAAGTAGTTAAGAAAGTGGTTGAGAGCGGAAATGAAATACCAAAAGGAAAAGAGAGTGATTATTGTTTGAAGGGTGAGTTTGTTGAGGGGCAACATGTTTATTATTTTCCACCTAAAAATCATTTTCTTTATAATCCCAAGAATTCAATGTGTGGTCAATTCATGATTTTTAAAGTGCATTCATTTGGTCTTATAGACATTATTTTGCATGATCATAAACCAATAACTGTTTATAAGAAATGTTTGAGGCCTTTGAAGGGATCCACATTTAGGACTATTTGGTGTCTCAAATAGATCCTTTGCATACGTTCGAAATGACGTTAAAATACCTTTTGTTCGCAATGACGTTAAACTATGGTTATCTTTCATTTGCATGTAGTATAGGTTTTAATTTTCATTGCAATTAGTGTATAAGCACGTTTATTATTTTGTTTTGCATGTTTTGCCAAAAATGGTTGGAGAGGATTTTTTTTATGCATACATGTCATACACCTCACCACCATTAAATGCATATTTTTTGTGTGATTTGTTCCCCTAATCTTTGTAGGTTTCATGCCAATGAGGGAGTGATGCATTCAAAGCAAAGCAATGGCAAGTAAGTGGCAATTACAGAAGCTTTCTAAAACCATATCCTTTTAATTTATGTTTTATTGTTGCCATGAAACTTGTCCTCGTATTCTTTGTTTTTGTTTAGTTTGATCCAGATTTATATTTTTGAACATTGAGGACAATGTTCATAGTAAGTGTGAGGGAGGGGCTATTGATTGCTTCTTTGGGTTAATTTGTGCTTATATGCCTTGTTTTGCTCATTTTTGTCAAAAATACTTGAAATTCTTGCTTGAATTATGCTTTTTAAAAATTTTTAGAATGCATCAAATTAAACATGAATAGACTTTGAATTGAATTTGTTGGAGGAATTTTGTAGTGTGTTAGTCTGCTTTTAAAATGATTAATTGACGAATGCATGCTATGTGAATAATATGTGTAATTTGGCATTTTTAGGTTGTAAGGTCGAGAGTTTTTTTATCAACAACTTTAATCTATATGTGGGGGCATAAAAGTGCCTTTCAAATTTGTTGCTAAGTAGTTTTTAAGCAAAACCTTGGACATTTGCACATTAAATGAGAGAATCATTCTCTATCAATTGCCAAGTTAGATTCAAGGCATTGAAGAATAGAGAGAGAAGAAGATTGGAGAGGCTTCCATCATCTATTGAGACAAACTTTCTTCTTCCGTTTTTGTTTCCTTTTTCTTTGTTTAGAATCATGTTTAGATTTTCTCTCTCTTTCTCTATGCTTAGCTTTGTAAATATGCTAGCTTAGACTTATTATTAGGGTGTAGAGATGTAAATCTTGGATTGAAATTGCTTTAATGAATGATCTATGTTGTGGGTTTGTTTTTTTAATGTTATACCTATTGTTTTGATGCTTTAATTGTTAAATCTATTGATGGTGATGATCGTATGACTTGCTATTGATTCAATGATGTTGTGCTTAGCTACCACAATGTTGTTTTCTAACAAGCCCAAGTGATGAATCGAAAGAAGAAGCTTGGGTTAGGTCTCTTACATATAACTTGTATGATTGTATGATAGAGATATACCTATGCCTACAATGTGTTCGATGAAATTCCTCTATGATCCTAAAGGGGCTAATTTGGTTAGGTGATGCGGAAATGACCCACCTAGGAAGTGTGGGCACTACTTGAGTGACCTTGAGAAAGACCTTAGGTAATTTATGTGGAGAGAACACTCACACCTATTTGTTAAAACTCAATTTCATTCATTAGGCAACTAGATCCTTAATTTTATCTCAAAAGCCCTAACATTTTCCAAATATTGTGAACTTGCATTTTACTTTATTGCTTGTTTTTATTTCCAAAACTCCAAAGACAACTTGATGCTTTTTAATTTCTTTTGCTTTCTTGTTTGACCACAATTAGTATTCGTTCCCTTGGGTTCGATATCCCTTGGAATACTCCTTATTAAAGCTACATCAATTCTACTGCGCTTGCTAGAAGCCGGTCATTAATATTCTATAAATATGAAATGAAATGCATCTTCATTAAATGGTAATTCGAATGACAATGTATATGAATGATTGGACTAGGACACAAAATTAGCAGTCCAAGCTATGACCGTGGCCACATTCTACTTCTTGTCAACTTCCACTTCCTTTGCACTTTGGATCTTTCAACCTTCATGCCTTTTTTCGCGTTTTCAATCCAATTTCATGCAAATCAATTCCAACCTACAAATTATGAGAATATATGAATTCAACAATAACTGCTCGATCGTAGGATGAAAATGCTAGAAATCTTTGCTTAATTATATATGCAATTTTAGCATACATCGCCAATTTGTTCAGTACTACACTTGTCCATCTTGGACAGAGGCAATCCCCAAACCCGAACCCAATAAGGAGTTTTGTCAAAAGAAATAGCATCGAATATCATATTTAGGGCCAACTCCAGCAAAATTAGCGGCTTCCCATCCACGTCGCCCCATCCAAATAGTCTTTTCACACTAGATTGCAAATTCTTTGCAAAGTAGACTATTCTTTCATAAAAGGATTGGAGATGAATACCCATAGATATAATGCTACCTTTATCTATGGGGAACCTGATAGTTTGCTTAGGGATGAGATATGAAAAATGATGGATTCCATTGCCTCAACCATAAGCGAACCATGAGTTTGAATAGAAGATGTGAATGATGTGGCTGCTGATGAAGAAATTATTAGCCATGAATGTAGAATATTTGGAGGAAAATTGACATTCTAAGACTTCATGGATAGTTGGAGGATGATGGATTTACATTTTAATGGGTCTCTTTTCACTTAGACAAATCTTCTCGCTAATTGTCTCTCTCCTACAAATTCTTCACTCGCAGCAATCGACAAGGCTAAATCTTTTTTCCGTTTCTTTGCCTCCTTGTTGGTGCTACTGCTAATGGTTATGGTGAGTTTGTTTAGGTGGGTTTTAACGACTTAGAGTTTGAGGTTTCGGAATCTTGCTAGTAGAATTGAAACTGGGTTAATTTAAGGTGCATGGGCATTTTTGTTTTCAAATTTATTTTGAGGGTGTCTTAAAATAACATATCATTATAGCTAGATGTGGATTCAAGTTGAGCCGAGCTTTGGAGTGTTTGTACAAGGCTTGTTAAAAAAAATCTTGTGTTTGAACTCAAGTGCAAACTTGACTCGAGCTATGTTTTATAGTTATGTTTGACTTGTTAATATTTGACGATTTTTGGTTTTGATGTGAACACTAAGAATAATGTCCTGAAACCAAACAACAATATATGGTTTCATAATGAATAAAACCTTGACCCAACGATCATAATGAATCACGAATCAACAGTATAAATCTCCTCCCCAAGATTATAGAGAATCGTGAACCAAACGAACGAAAAAATCATTGACCTTTCCCTATAAAGAACTAAAACCAAAGATATGAACAAAGAATTTTATAGTTGAAAACTCACTAGTGGTATTTTAAATCATTCAACTTAATGAACTTTTGTTATTTCATTAAAACATCATAAAACTTATTACAAGGTGTAAAATAAGGTTTATATGTTTTAGAACAAAACCACAATCTAAACAAAGTATAAAACCCCAAAAAATAATAAGAAAAACTCGTAATTAATTAAGTCAGGCATAAGACACGACCTAGAGTAGTAAGACACAACTACAAACACAATTAACAAATAAAAATTCAACAAAATCTGTGAGGACACAACCTAAGAAACAATCATGTCTTTGGGTTGTGTAATATTTACACAGCCTAAAAAGTGGGTGTTTAACAAGATGTGCAATTAATGGCTCGACCAAATTCACTTGAATTGGTCCCGAAACTCTTCCAACTCAAATTATCTGCCTCAAAATGATTCTCAAAACTCAAATCTCCACATGAACTCCATTAATTTGTTCCTCCATGTCCAGGATCACGTCAGGCTTGTTTATATTTTGACTCAAGTTTAACTTGAGTTTGATTTATTTCAAGTTCAATTTAAATTTGTTACAGGTTTCTAGCTCGTTTAACTGAGGAATAAATTAACATCGTTTTACTTATGATGATAAGAAAGTTGGTGTGTTGATGTTTAATTTGAAACCATCCAAACGAAACCTTGCTTAATCAATAATTCAAAAGTATGTTTTGACCTCCTACGATTCCTTAGAAACTTAACGCAAAGTATTCATGAAAAAGCAGATATTATTTTTGAGGAATTATCATAACATAGCCCAATCAGAAATGGACTGTTATTTTTCTTAATAAAGAATATTAAATTCGGCTAAGGATCATATACATATACCTCTGTAAACCAATATTTGCTGCTAATATAAAAACAAAAAAGAACATAAATTCAACTGGGCATAAATTCAAAAAACAGACAGTGATATATTTATTTATTTATTCCCAAAGAAACAAAGAATCAATATCTATGGTTTCCTCTACAAAAATTCAAAGAAAAAGTAAATCCTCTTACAAAGATCCGATTACAAATCCACCCAGTAAAAGAATGAAGAAAAATCAAGAAAAGAAAGAAAGAATTAATGATACAGAATGAGAAGAGTAGATAAAGAAGAGATCAGAGGTGGCAGCCACAGCAGAGGTAGAAGAAAGGAGGCAAGAACAATAGCTTCCACCACATATAGAATCTTGAACACCAAATTGTCAATGATCTTCAGCTGGAAATCAATGCGCTCCCATTTGAAACCAGAGATTGATCTTCATCGCCACAACAGATCCTTGCTTACCAGCACTTTCTTCAATGACCATGAACCCATTTTTGCCTTCTCTCTCTCCCTCTCTCTCTCTCTCTCTCTCTCTCTCTCTGGATCAGTTGCGTTGGTCCTGTTGTTTGGTTGGTTCCGAAATATGCAATGGATGTTCTGTATAAATAATATGCAGGCCAAGGAAAGTATCATATTTATGCCTTTGGTTTGGTCGCTGGTAGTGTTTCTACTGGTTTTAGGGACAGGGCGGCTTTATTTATGGACGTGAGGGGTATTTTAGGAAGATTGGAATTCTAATTGTGTAAAGATTAAGATTATGGGTTCAAAGAAAACTTAAGAATATAATTTTCTATTTTTTTAAAAAAATCTTATCATATAATTTTAGTATGTTTTTTGACATGGAAAAAATTTATCACATAATTTATCTCTGGAAATTGATGGCTTAATAGGTAATGATATGCGTGCAAAGCATTATTATAAAGAACAATAATAATAAGTATTTTAATAACTATGACATCTATTCCAGTGCTGTACGCCACTTGTTCTCAAACGTTAGGCCAATAATATCCGTTGAGTGTGGCTTTTACTGTATGTAGTGTTGCAGTCAAAGTTCTCCAACGGCTACTTCATATATTTCAGGAGGGACTTTCTCCAAAGGGGATAGAGTTTAAATTTGGCCCTACCCGTGGGTTAATTTTAGAGGAGGAGGCCACCTATATTTCACAAAATTGTACCATGATCGTTATACTCACTTTTGTTACACGAAGATAATTGAATATCGAATTTTATTTACAAATTGTCATTATGGCTAGGTTTTTCAAGATCCTCACGCCAAAAAAATGACGAGGCATGTCACATCACTTAAATATTGTCACGTGGACGCCACCCATTCTGTTAGAACTGAAACCAACCGACTCATAATCAGACCTGCAACCCAACTCCAATTTTTTTTTAAAAAAAAATCCTAACACCAAATGTAGCCTCCCAACAAATCAGCCACCACTGCATCCAACCCAATCAGCACCACCACCACCCAGCCACCAAACCCATCGAAACCACCAACAACCCATACACAACCCACCACAGCCACCCACCACCGCCCACCACGTCTAGTCATCACAACCGAAAACCTTCATAAATTATGAAGTTGTGTCATTTATTCTTTCTTCAATAAAATACCAACATCAACCAAAATCCCAAAAATAGAATCACTAAAGCTCTAAGAAATTCAGAAAACCAACAATTTGTACATAAATTTAGAAATCAAATCTAAGAAATTCAAATAATCTAGAAAACCAATAGTAACTAATAGTAATAAAGCCTAGTCAAGATATATCTCCGTTTGATTTCGCGAATTGATTTTCGATATTCAATATCAATCTAAAACATTCGAATAGACAGTTTTAGGTGCACTCAACAACCATCTATATTTATTGTTTTGGCAACTTCGAAACGTCTTCCAAGTTATTTGTCTTACCAATAACCCCCTAGATATTCTGCAGGATTTAATTTATCGGCAACACTAAGAACTATAGAGGCTCAACCAAGCCAACAAGTTCGAGACGCTTAGTTCATAGACTTGATTATCTAATTCCATTAACAAAAGTCAAAGTGTGTTATCACAACAAATACATTAAGTTACTACTTAGGTAAAAAAACATGCAAATAATTACAGATTCACAATTATAACTGATAGTCTACTATTCTGCTAATCTATAAACCTGAAGTACATGGATTAAATACAATAATCAAACAGTAGAGAACAAGTAAGCACAACATCTCACAATTCCCTAAAGTTCAATTTCGATTATACCTTAACTACAAATTTGTCGGCTTGTAGACAAAATTTCAAAGACATGGGAATGTAACATTATTTGGACTTCTCACTGTTGAGCTCAAAATCCCAAACAGTGGTGCAAACTAGTGAAACTAATTTTGTCATTTCACAAATAGTATTCATAGTAGAATCCTATCTCAATTAGGAAATATAGTTACATTAGGACTCTCAACATCGGGAATGATCTAAGTGTGAGGATTAATTTCACAGATTTGTAAGATGATTGTTAGTTGTCATTTTAACTTATTCTAGTTATATTAGGACTCTGATTTCGTTTAGATCTCATAGAAAACTAGGATCCCACATGAAATAAGAATTTTGGATTTTCAAATTCAAAAGGTATCATTTTAAGGTACTTTAAACATTTCGATGACTTTAATAGTCAATGTTCTACCGTGAGTTAAAAATAAGAATCCTAATCAAACTAAGATTGCTCATTTGAATATTATTCATTATATGAACAATGTTATTCACACAATGCGTCGAAGATATCTACACTCTTAAATTTTGAACAGCACTACATTTTCTGATATGCCAAATCATAAACTAACATTGAAAATTGGGGTTCCAATAATGTTGGTTTGTAATATAGATCTATCTTTCTTATAGTGCAGTGGCACAAGGCTAATTATTACTTAGTTAGGAAGACATTTAATATAAGCAAAAATTATTTTAGACTGCAATGTTGGGCCAAAAGATTTCATGTGTCGCATAGTCTTAACACCATAAGATCTTATTACCTTTCAAATTCTAGAGTATATAATATACACTGATTAGTGAAAAAAAATGTACACTGATCGTTTGTTTCACAATGATTATCTATAAAATTGGGACAATCTTTCTGGCATGTAGGATTATATCTATTGTGTCTTATTCGTATATAACTTATATTCGGATTGAACAAAAAAAAAAGAAGAAGATAATTTGTATGTGGCAATTTCAACGGTAAAAAGTAGATATAGTTTGAAGATCCTAATTTACGATAAAGATGGCAAAGCGCATAATTACACAAACAATGTCATGTCTAAAGAAGTCCTCCATAATTTGAATCGAAGAGCTGAACTGAGAAGGTATAAAATTTTTCCTTTTTTTCCAAACTCTCTTACGTTAGTATTAAATGCAAATTTACTCTATCTTAATTAATTTACGTATTATATAATCTTCACTATACTATATTATATATTCTTTTAATAATATTTCGTGTACGTAGGTTATCATCCAAAAAAAAGACTATTTTAATTACATATTCTTTTAACATATATACACGTGTATTTTGGAAATATATCTCCATCAATTTTTTCATTAATTTTTTAAAGCGCTCCATTTCTTAACTATTTTGTTATAGTTTAAAACATATGTGCTGTCTAATTTTGAAGGAAAAAAAATATTCAAGAGCTGTCGAAAAAACTTGAATATTAATGTGATGTAATAATTTAAAATTAAGTGAAAATATACATCATTTAATTTTAAGTTAGTTGGATTATTTTTTTCTTACACATAATATTTATATATTTTGACTTTTCCTTTTTCATTATTTAGGTAGGGTCAAGCACACAAATATTATACTTTAATAAATGAAATTACACAAATACAACATACCCAAAAAAGGAAACAACAACACAACACGCGCTTTTAATACTTGCAAAAATACAACACCATGCATATCACTAAAATGGCGCCAAAACACATATTCAATTTCTAGATTGAACTCAAACTCAAATCGCTTCAGAATTCTAACCAAATCGAAACCTTTCCAAGACAGTAACCTCCTATAAACATCTCCAAATCGAATTTTCAACACTGATCCACAGAAAGTCTACAAGGCCGATCAAAGCAGTCATACAAACAGTTATTATCAAGGACGACTTGATTGGAGATTGAGCTAAAATTTTTGAGTACACAACACCGATCAAAGAGAAATACAGGTACGACATAGTTGATAATGAATACACAACACATTCATGATGATTTATTTGATATCGTACTATACAACACATCAATACTTTTCTTCGATTTTACTGAAAAATTGATTCTATTTAGTGGAAACAACACAATACATAAATGATGATTTGTTGTTCGACATTATAGTTGTAATCTGATAGTTGTTTTTGACGATATTATTAGACCAGAAGAGACTAATCGGAGTACAGAACGAGTACACAGTTGAATATGATGTCAAACACAACTGTTTACAAAATCATAATTTCTATAGCAGTGTTATGTTAGTACAAACCGAGTACAAACAGAGTACAATATAGAGTCTACTGCACAAATAAAAATGAGTACAACACAAGTACGTATCAAGTACAGACTGAATTAAGACTGACTGTGGACTTATTTATTATGTTATTAAGTAAAAGTGGAGTACAAACAGAGTACATGCTTTTTTTATACATAGTCTATTGTACAAGATATTATATTATCAGAAATGTAGGCAACAAGAGTACACATCAAATACAGACTGAAACAAGAATATGGCACTGCATTTCATTATTATGTTAATGAGTACAATACAAGTATAAACGGAGTATATGTTTCTTTTCTAACATGTACTATTGTTTCGTATTTTAGGGACACGACTAAAAAATGGAAGAAATAGCTATAATACTACAATATGGTGGAGAATGGGATACTGTTGGGAATTTCAACAACTTCAGTGTAAGATGGATGCAATTGCAAAGCGGTTGTGATTATGCTAAAATTTGCCAATCAATCTACAACCACTTGGATATAAAAAGTGGGAACAACACAATTAGTATCAAGTATCAATTGGACCAAAACTACCCTATATTCTAGATTGATGATGATTTGAGCCTCTCATTCTACGTTAAACTGAAAAAGAATGAGAAAGACTTCACAAAATAGCCTTTATGCATCACAACAATAGAAAGTTAGCCACTCATGGCAATTGTTGATGATGAAAGCACACTAATTCCAATAGATATGCTCATCTCAGATGTAACTGAGTGCACAACGAACCTGGTTTGCCAACCAATCTAAGTAGAATTTAGGATAACTAAATCAAGCATAGAAGATATGTTCAAATTCACATTAGGAGTCGCAAGAGATCTCATCGACAACATGAGAACTGCTTCAGATGAGGAGGACAGTGAAAACAGTGAGGTTGAAGCTGCATTTGACATTTATAATACCAATCAAATTCAAATAAAAGAGGGGCAAATATTCAAAGACAAAGAAACAATGAAAGCAACGATCAAATACTATGCCTTGACCAATCACTTTCAGTACAAAATGGACAAATCATGCATCAGATTCTATTGTGTCAATTGCATCAACAAAGATTGCAATTGGTATATCATGACTTCATCCGTGTACAAAACAAGGACATTCAAAGTACAAGAATTCAACAACGTATACACTTGTTCAATCCAATCAAGATTCAACAGCAATAGGCAAGCCACTTCCACCTTCATTGCTGAACTGATTAAGAAAAAGTACATCAATATGAAGATAACTTATGGCCTAAGACAAATACAAGATGATATGAGAAATACCTTTGGAATTAAAACCAACTATGTCACAACATGGAGAGCTAAGGAGAAAGAAGTAAAGCAAGTACTCAGCAACCCATCAAAATCCTATCATGAACTACTGACCTACTTATATTTACTGAATGTTACAAACCCAGGATCCATCATACGATTCAAGAAAAAACCAGATGGTACATTCCTGTATCTATTCATTGCACTTGCTGCTTCAATTGAAGGATTGATACATTGCCGACCACATGTTGTTGTTGATGGAGCTTTCTTAAAATCAGTATATGGTGGAACTTTAATCACAACATGTACACACAATGCTACAGCTAAGATATATCTATTGGCTTTTGCAATGGTTGATTCAAAAAATGATGCTGCACACATGGTTTTTTCAAAAGTTCAAAAAAGCGTATGAGCACAGACTGGGAACGTGCTTTATTTCAGACAAACATGAAAGTATCACAAAAGGAGCAGCTACTG
>CAODLS011207979.1:0-25885 GCA_948243855.1 Flueggea neowawraea
GCGTCTTGATCTTTTTTCACGATGACAGCTAGAGGATTCATCATGTAGTATGGTTTGTTGTACTAATTTCAACGTTTCTTATTCAACAGGATTATTCCAAATAGATTGCTTGAAATTATCTCGAATTTTTTTGTACTCCTCATCATTAGACGAGGAGGAAATATTTACAAGTACAAATTCTTCTATTGTTTTGTTTTCGTTGTTTGAAAAATAATCGAAAAAATCGTTGGAATCTATTGAAAAAATATTTGAAGAGAAATTTTAAGAGTTGAGAGAGTTTGGGGAGAGAAATGAGTGTTTGAAGTGAAAAAATGATAAAAAAAAATATGTTTAGGTGGGTATTATAGGAACATGGGTAAAACTAGTCGTTAGGGACCAAAAGAGTAATTTTTCGGCTGCTAACGATACTCCAAAAGTAACATTACCGTTAGAGTAAATCTAACTGTTGGATCAATCAGATCTAACATTCATACTTAAATATTTAAAAAAAAATAAATGTGGTTCCTCACTTGATTAATGTAGTTCGTCCTCCTATAAGAGGATAGATTACCAAACCGGAACAATTTAACATATCTCGGTCTGAGGGCTAAAAACAGTAATATCATTCCTAGTTTCGTTAAAACCAGCCTAAGGCATAACTGACAGAGATCTGACCAGGCACACTTGAGTTGACCCTCAAACAAGAGAACTTTATCAATTAAGAACGTCTCCTCCATACTCGAATTAATCCAAGTACGACACCTGGTAAAAACTCCCCTTTACTAGCTTGAATGCCTCCCGTGGTCTTCGGCAGACTACCATGTAGACGACTCAATGAAAAGAAAACCTAAAGCATTAGATTATATAGCTTCTTCATTATTGTTGTATGTATAGGTACAAGCTAAACTTTTTTTTCTTTTGATCGAGAAGTACAACCGAAACAATACGCAACTGTTTATGACGTTTTTTTATTTATAGTTAACTATTTGTGACTTACTACGAAATTTTCTGATTTAGGGATTCAAATTGTCTTAATTATAAGCATGGAATACAGACAGCACAGCCTGATCACATGTGTGAATAAACGTAATACGTATTTGATTTTATTAAATCAATCTCTTATATTAAAATTCAATGGTTTGCCTTTGTAGAACTACGTCTCTCGGAAGTGATAATACTAAATGGATGGTTAAATGACATATAACTAGTTGATTAATTTCCAAAAAAAAATCCAAGATCTAGACTATACAGTAAACCTAAAACAACTCATCAGATTATATTAAATTTCCAACATGAGATTTAATCAAACTTGAAAACATTAAGTTCGATTAATCTTAATTGGCCAATCTTATTTTTCAAAACACACCATCTTAATTAATTTTTCAATATGGTATTACTACTGAATTCAACTATAATACCAAGAGGTTGATGACTAGAATCTTGGTGGAAGCAAATTAATAAAATAACTTATAAAAAAAAATCAATATGGTTTTTAAAGGGACGTTAGATTTTACATGAAATGAAAAGGTACTATACACAGTTTAATTTCGGAATGGTGCTTGCTTTTGTTCCACTCTGATCCCAAATTTTCTTCTGGAGACGATTTTCGATTCTATTATTGCCATTATACTGCAGTAGCCATATCGGTATACATGATGGAAGCATGCACAGTGAGATTTGTACTTAAAGTTTCCAGGTTTTGCGGTGTTTCCCTTCTTTAGTTTCATTTGATTCGAAGTCCTTGCACCCTAGATATTTCAGAATCCTAGATTGCGATGTAGTCTACCTTCCTTCAAACGAAATACGGTCACTAGTATTGTTGCAGCCGAAGGGTTTGTCTATACACCAACAGGTGATAGGCAAGTTCCCAACATGTTACAATTGGACATTAATGCTCTACACATAAGTAAATACACTCCAAGAACAGAGTAGCAAAACCCAGGAAATATTATTTTAATAATTAATATCAATTATGTTTTGCAGTAGTTGTTGTAAGTGACTAATCCAAGTAACTTACTGATAGGACTCATGTCCAGGAAAAACTTACTGATAGGACTCCTTTGTTTCTTTCTTTTAATAACGAGAATTTGGATTTGAAATACATTTTTATTCACTCATTGCTTTATCATATAATAATAATAACAACAACAACACTTATAAAATTATGTAAGGGTGTAAATTTTTTTTAGACTAAAATGTCGCTAATGAGTTTGAATAGTAACAGACTATGACACAAAATCTTGTTTGCACATAAAATAGAATGGAGACGCATGCTTACCTGATTGGCAAATAAGCTTTTCTTTTCTATTAAATGTAGTGGATAAGTTGAATTTGAAATCTTAACTTAATCAATTCACATTTTAAATAACAAAAAATATTAACAATGGAGATGCATACTTTAGTGGATAAGTTGAATTTAAATTCTAAATTAAATCATATTATTGAAACAACGGAGATTGAAATTTTCATTATCTACAAAATTCTTTCAATATCGAGAGTTATTTTTTTTCAGATAACCATAGTAAAAATTTTAAAAAGATCTCATCTATCCTGTTAATTAATTAATAGACGACTATCCAAATCTAGCCCCATGTATTGCAATCACTATTAGTTTCTCTTGCAAGTACCGTGGTGAAACAAGACGACATCAAGAAGCATATTTTGTCGTGTCACGATCATATGGCTCCTTTTTGAGTGCATAAGTTACCACTTGCTTATTTTGTTTGTCATTGATTGGCATATTCTTACATTGGCAACATTGTTCATCTAGTCTAATTTGAGCTCCTACATCAATATGTAAGTTCCTCTCTATAAATTCTATTTTGGAATTGTATTCTATAAATATATTCTATTTTATACACGTTTTTTTAATGAGGGATTTGAGCATAATTATCTATAACGCATAATTATCTATGATGAAATTTTATTCAAATCATTCTATTTTTTTATTAGAGTCATAAAGACTAGCCGCAATCTTATTCATTTTCTAAGATAGGTGGCTACCGAATTTTCCGGATTTTACACTGCCAGAAGATTTACTTGTGAAAGTTCTTTGGCACATAGGTCAAATTATTTTGGATATTACAACCTTTAGGGATGTGGCATTTGGGAACTATTTGAAGAAATTTTTGATGATAATTTATCATTTCTTTCTAAACTTTGGAAACTCTACAGGTTGCACATTTTATCCTACCAATGACTCGAACTTCTATTTTGTATGTTGTTATGGGCTAAGGATTGTCTCTATTATTGGCCGCTTTATTTTTTACCCTCTTGTATTCTTTATTATATCTTTGCAATCACTATTAGTTTCTCTTACAAAAACTCCCCTCGCATGATCATATCAATTGATTAGCCTGCATCTACTCACAGTAATATTAGCCCCTTTTGTTTCACATTTTTTGTAGTCTTCTTTTTTTTTTTCTTAAGATTTGTGCTTAGTTTGGAAGGATGATGAAACAACACTACTTTTCTAGCAGATCCAACAGACAAGCAAAGGTGTGGCGGTAGCTTTCTAATTGTGGAGTACATTAAATACTGTTACAATACATGATGCGTTGTTAAAGAGATTTCATAGATTCTAGAGATAGAACTCTTACTCAACAGAAGTTTGGGTAAGACCTCGAATTATTAAACAGTTGCCAAGAGTTTGAAGTTTATTAAAAGGTCATTAGACATTTATTGATTGTTGTTGTAGTATTTAGAAACAAAAATCCATTACAGACCCGATATAAGACAAACTCAGTTTTGCTTTTTAACTAGAAGAAGCATTTTTTTAAAAATGAATTACTAAGCATTGGTTTTTCAATATGGTTGCCACACTGATCAAATTCATCAAGTTGTGACAAATTTTAATTTATATCAAAATACAGGCAAATTCAACATAAAATAATATCAAAGGAAAAGTATGACAATCTTTTAGTCATTTTAACAAAAAAAATGGCGAGCCACTAAGATCTGTATATAACTAATTACATGGAGTTTTATTACATAGAGTTCTTATTGATTAACTTATTAGCTTGATGCAAATTAAAATTTTTATTTATGTATTTATAATTGTATGAAATTTTTATATAAAGTATGTTTATGATAATTAAAACAAATTCATATCTTAAACATAATTATTTAAAAATTTTATAACAATATGTATCGCGTACAACACGTATGCACAAAAGGCTAATTACTTAGAAATAAACGTGAATACATTTTTTCTTTGTATATATCTCGTTTCATTGTCTTTATGAAATAGAAGGAGATCCAACAGCTACTTCAAAATAACTAAAAATTAATTAATTGTTTGTTTGATTCACATCACTTATTTTAAGTGAATTTCTAAATAACTTTCTACTTAGTGGTTGTTTGGTGATAAGAAAATACACTAAGGGCATGGCCTATAGGGGGTTCAATGAGTTCTCTTAGGCTGTCCATAGTCTTGTTTTTAGCCCTGTAGATCTGAATGTGTTACTGAGTCTCAGTACGATAGCCCATCTTCTTACGGGAGGATAGACTACATTCGTCAGGCGCAGGGCCCGATCATTTACCTTTTTTTTAAAATATTTAAATCTGACGGTCAGATTTACTCTAACGGTAATATTACTGTTGGAGTACCGTTGGGGGCAAAAAAATTACCATTTTGGTCATAACGGCTAGTTTTACCCATTTTCCTATAAATACCCCTCTAAACATATTTTTTTTCTATCATTTCTTCACTTTAAACACCCATTTATCTCCCACAAACTCTCTCAACTCTTAAAATTTCTCTCCAAATATTTTTTCAATGGATCCCAACGATTTTTTCGATTATTTTTCAAATAACTAAAATAAAACAATGGAAGAATTTGCACTTGCAAATATTTCCTACTCTTCTAATGACATTATAGTCTCCGAGCGAATTTGGTAGAACATTTATAGAACAATCGTGAAGAATAATACAGAATTTTATTTTCATGTATTATTATTTTATTTTAAGAAATTATGAACTTTATTTTAATGTATTTTTTATTTTAAATTTTTATTTTAATGTAATAATTTTTATTTTAATAAATTTAGAGTAAAAAGTATTAAATGAAGTAATAGATAAAAGTTGAGATATTAAAATTAAATTATGTTTAGTAGAAAGTTGAATAGGTGACCCGCGAGACTCTTAAAATAACTCCTAAATTACGGATGAAAAAACTGAGAGATTAAAAACTGAGAACTTTAATAAAATAATAATAAAAATACTAAATATGTATTTTACGAAACGACTTCAAGAACCTAGATTACAAATAATCTTATAAACTTCCAAGCGTATGTTTTGGTGGACCCCACTGACAGTGTTTCCATTGGACTTGTAACGGTTCTCTTTGTTTCTTCACACTTTCTGCAGTTGTTAATAACTGCTGCAAAAAGTGTGTTACGATTTTGTTTTGTATTCTTTATGATCTTCAACGAAATTTTGATGCAAAAGCTGTATTGCAATTTTATGTTTTTTTACTTAATGTTTTTTTATTGTTTCTACATTTCCGAGAGTTGTTATTTTGTTACTATAACTTTTTTTATATTTATTCACTCGACATTAATTTAATAAAAAATATTATTTTTACAAAATTTGTATAAATAATTTATCTAAATAATTTAAATTATAATTTTGAAAATATAATTTATTTTATATTAAAATGCAAAATTAGTATGTAATATAAATATATTTATTGTAAATTATATATAAATAAATTAAATGAGGAGTGAAGTAATTGTAAATTTAAAATAGAGTATAAAGAAGAGATAATAATAAGAAATAATAGTTTAATAAAAAAAATTAATAAAAAATTATTATAATATGATAGTATAATCATTGTGGATGACCTAAGAAAAAGCTACTTTCTTAAAAGTGACAAAATATATTGTTTGGTTAGAAATTAAGGAGTTCAAAGTTATTGGACCTTTGACTATTTTTTTTCTTGATTTCTCAGAGAATAAGTTACTGAGAAGGAAGGTAGTAAGAAAAATTTTTAGATTTTACTTCCCTGAAAATAAAACATTTAAATCAAATAAGGGTTGAGTCTAAGACTTAAGAAATTAAATTGATCAAAATTACAAAGTTCTCTTTCACTTTCTCCAAATCAAACATTAAATTTTTTCATTACTGTTAAGAAAATTGTAATTTTTTAATGCATTTCTCACTATCAAACAAGTACTATGATGATAAATTTAGAAGGTACACTTTTTGATAAAAAAAAAACCCAAAAATGCATTCTCTGTTATGCATGGTTGCAATATTCGTTTAACTGGAGAGGAAGTTGCATACTGCATTGATTTATTAAAATTATAATTTTTTCTCTCAAAATTAAAATTTTAATAGTTAATATTTGATAGAAATTTCCATTAATTGATTATATGTAAGTAATGCTGTTAATCTCATATCATCAAACATTTCATATTTTCTAAACTCTAGCGGTTAGCCTAACATGCTATTTTTTCTATTCTTGTCCAACCTTTGAATTTTGTTTTCAATTATATCCTGAAATCATAAATACTATTGTCTAAAATTATCATTAAATAACAATATATTCTGTATATAGCTATTATACATATAAAAAATTATAAAAGTATTTAATAAAAGAGAGTAAAAAAAGAATTCTTTAATAATTACGATTAAGGTGATAATATATTATACATTGAAAATAATAAAAATATATTTACTAAAAATACAGAGTGAGAAAATAATTACCACACAAAAAACCCTAACAGAGATAATTTCAAGCACCCTAGTTCCTTGGGTACTACTACCAAAAACTTTCTATCTGTGGCACCTCCCTCTTTTTCTCTAATATTTTGTTTAATTTATTCAATAAATACAAATATTTTCTCTTGAACTAGATCTGCATATATAGCATCCTTTCAACAATCGTCTTCACGATTTTATTATTGCGAATTAATTCTACGTTATGTCTTTCTTATTGGAGTCTCCATTTTGACCATTGATGATTAGTGAATTTTAATTTCAAATATAGTGTAAAAAGAAACCTGCCATAGATCAGTACTCAAAAAACGTTATGTGGTATTTTTCGTTTTTATTTTTATTTAGAGTTTATAAACTTCGATTAAATTATTTGATTTAAATCTTCAAATTCTTAAACAATCATATTTAAAAATCTACAGTTATCTTAAGAATACAGTAGATACTTTTTTTTGATAAGTAAGAATACACTATAGACTTTTTAACATATAAAATTTTACATTCCTGTATTTATAACAGATTTAAAAAATAAAACAAACGAAAAGATATGAAAAAAAACAATGAGATTGGAGCAGTAACAACTAACAACACCAAGCACATTGCTAGAAGCCCAATATAATGTTTTCTGGTTCTTCTAAAAGAGCAACGGATTTTTCTCCTGAAGCACCACGCTTGTGTAAGTATTATTCTTTATTTTGTAGGTACATACAACCATCTCTTTTTTTTTTTTTTTTCTTTTTTCCATTCGTATTTTAAGTGATTTTGTGACATAAATTAGCTGTTAATGTATTATTGTACTGCTCTTTTTGTCCCACAAAGATAGATTTATTTTCTATTTTAAGTGTTCTAAAATATAAGCCTACTTCTATGTTTTTACAAATAATTTATTGATCATTTGTTAATTCTACCCTTCACAAATGACCAATAATTTAATAATGTTCACTTATTTCCAATGTAAATTTGTTCATCCAACAACTCTTACTCAATAAAAAATTCATTCTAAGAACATAAATACAGATAGATTTAGAAAACTAAATAATAACTACTAACTATAGCTAATTTAACCATTCTTCTTAAAACTTGTGTTTTGTTTAAGAGACCTATTTTTATAGGATGAAAGGAATATTATATTTTTGATTCAATGATGTTAATAATTAATAAGAGTTCTTTTGTCCGTCCGCTATGAAACTAATTCTTCTTTTAGGGTCAAGAGCTATGAATTTAATTCCTTTTATTACAAATGTCATGTCTCAAATAAAATATAGTATTACCTCTATTTCATAAAAATTGTTATGTTTCTTTTTACACAAATATTTAAAAAATAATAAATGAGATATCATTTTTATTTTTATATTTGTACTAATATAATAAATTTGGTTAAGATTTTATTGAATATAAAATGTTTTCATTCATTAATAAGGAGCGAAAAATAGAAAGTAGAACAAAAACCATAGTTTATTAGAAAGGTGACAACTTGTTTAGAATATCTTAAAAATGAATTGTTCGGGCCGAAAAGAGTACTATATATAAGAAATTAACGATCCTAACAATGACTCAGAAAATGTCAGGATACATTCTCATAGCACTCAAAGTTAATTATATTCTTATAGCTAAACAAGCAACAACAAGTAGGGTTGAGTACTAGTCTTGAAGATATCTAGACTGAAATGAATATCCGAATTGAAAAGAATCGGCACCGAAAAAAATTGCTGACTTTTGACTTTCTCCGAACAAAAATTTTTATTTGATTTGAGTATGAGTCTTAAACAATATCCGAATCGAAGAACCGAAACTAGAACAAATATATATATATATATATATATTAATGTGGTTTGTTTATATTTTTACAGAGGTTACAAAGGATTCAAATATTTTTCCAACTTTAGCTGGTCAACTAAATTTGGAATGAGAATCTTAAATTTTTCAAAAAGAACGAAATATTAAAGTATTTTTTGTATTTATAATGTCTTTGATTGTATTTGAGATTTAATGTTTTGTTATTGTAATGTGTTTGTATGTTTAAAATATAATAAATAGGATTTTTTTGTATTTAAATTGATTTTCATTGAAAAACATCTCTCAGAACTGAACCGTAACTGACCCATTTTAACTGAACTAAAATCTCCGAACCAAACTGAACCAAAATTTCAGAGATTTCGGTTTTGAGAATTCAAAGATTTGGTTTGATTGTGGTTCTGAAAAAAAAAAAACAAAATCTCCAAAGTTTGATTCAGTTCTGGAGATTTTCAAATCTCCAAACCAAACCAACCCATACTCAGCCCTAACAACTACTTGAACGATCAATTCAAGCTCTTGTTCAACGAGATTGGAAGGTGTATATTATACATTCATTTCGTGAAGCAAATAAAGGAGCCTACCGACTACCAACATGGTGTTGGTTTAATTGTTATGTTTGTCTTGGATGAACCACTCATCAAGATATCATATATTCAAATCTCAAAAAATACACTTGTTAGGAGGAGATAAATCGTTAATACTCTAACAACTGAGATGTGTAAGCACTTTTTGTTAAAAAAAAGTAGCTCGTTGGCTTGTAAAAAAGGTTTAGTGCTAGTACCATGTATATTATTACTAAATTTTTTAACATTAAATTTTTAGTGCTCAAAACAACCCCAAATAGATTATAAATTTATTAATTACATGTAAATGAATAATTTAAAATCTCAAAAATTAGATTATTATATTGGGAGAAGCAAAAAAAATTCAATTAAAAAAATCAAAATACAAATATAGAAAACACATGTGAAAAGTTGCAAAAAATGGAAACACAGACAAAATGATCATAAAAAATGCCTTAATTTGGCCGCGTATTGATCATGTTTTTTGACCAATGAAAATGAGTATAAAACGAGACAAACCAAGTACAACAACAAGTTTAGAACAAACACCAACAAATGAGTATAAATCAAAACAAAATTTAAAATATTTTAATTTTTTCTTTATTATTCCCATAAATTATGAGTTCAAACGAGTACAAATGAGACCAAAACGATAATAAAGCGAATACAAAATGAGTACAAGGAACTTTAAATAAAATAAAAAAGACTACCTCCTACATGGCATATCAGCTAGGGTTTTAAAACCTTAGTCGCCACCCTTTGTGCTCACCGCAATGGAATCAATCACACCCCTTCTCTCGTTCACTTGTCGTGCTCTCTCTCTCTCGTGGTCACCGCCCATCATCGTGCTGCCTCCTTCTCTCGCTTGATGTCGTTGTCGCACGCACGCTCTCTGTCTCTCTATGGTTTGTCGTGCTGCCACAAATCTATCTCTCTCCATAGTTCCTTGTCGTCCTCTCTCTCTCTCTTGCTCATTGTCGACGTGATCTAGTTCAGTCTATCGCACGCTTTCTCTCTCTCTCTCTCCTCTCCTTGAGTCACCTCTCTTCCTTCCTCTCACTGACCTCGCACCCGGTGCACTCTCTGTCTCTCATGTTCGTTGATGCTCTCTCTCTCATTGGTGGAAGGAGAAGAAAATTAAGAGGAGGGTTTGACAGTGAATGGAAAGGTTAAATATTGTGCTATTTCTGAACTTTTAATTAAATTATTCGAATAGAGAGAATACAATCCTGTGTGTTGCAAAATAGAAATTATAATTACAAAAAAAAAGACACACGGTGTAATTTCCTCTATTATATTTAGGAGCAAAAAATACAATATATATGATATTATGTGTAGTATAATATTATGTATATACTTATAATATACCATATAAATTTTGCAAATATACCAAGTAATTTTTTTAGCAAAAAACGGGTCAGTTTTTTTTTTGAGAAATCATATTGGAATTAAATTTTCATGTGTCTGGTCATGTTGTTTGTCTACGTTGCTGAGTTGGTGATGTTTATCAAAAGTTGCAAGTAAAGAAAGCTAGAAGTACAAGATTAAGTTCCCACCTGTTAATTGTTGAGTAAACTTAGTTGAATTGGCAATTTATATAATATCATCAATGTGCGGAGTTAACTTAGTTGATACATTGACAGAATCATCTTTTTTTTTTTAAAAAAAAAAAGGTAAGGGTTGGCACTCACTCTAGGAATTAAATTGACCAAAATAAGGATTGAAGAAAAAAAGCACATAAGGCCAAGGTAGATTTAGATGAAGGAAAAAGGCAAAAATTTGGGGGAATTTTCAAATACATGGAGACTAATATCAAAAATTACAATATCACGTCGCCCACTTTTTAAATTTTAAACATGCGGCCCACTAAATTAATATTACAGATTCACAGTCTTTTTTTAAAACAACATATAAATAATATATAAACAAAGTCCTTTCATTTGTACAAAAAATATTAACAACAAATCAATAACATACCAACATGTAAATATCAATAACATATAAACAATATAACGATAACATATAGACAAGATGCTTAAAATAAACATTATAAATTTAAAAAGTGACACTGTACAGATAAAAATTTCAAAATATATCTATAATATTCAAAAATTGTCTGTGTAAAACAAATATGGAAGTATATCGCTTAAAAACCACAAAAATTTGTGTCAAGGAATGGATGTTGTGTTTGTTGATGGACCTCACAAGTCAACAGTTCTCAATATGAGGGGATTTTTACTCTCTATTTACACCTTGAACCGTTGCTTGGGCAGTCCAGTTGAATGAGGTAGTGTAAATATTTTAGGCCTCCGTCCGTATTGACGTTGTGTAATTGTACATTGTACAGCGCATCAAATAGTTTTCATTTCGAGAATTACATTAGTTCCAAGATTTATCATAATTTCATTTTGATATCATTTTGATGGTAAAATAAAATTTCTCGGAACAATAATTTCTAAACTCTCAAAAGAAAAGGAAAATTAATTTTTGAATACAAATAAAACATAAAGTAAAATAATATCACCATATTTCAAAATTTATTATTAATTTTGACGTAATAGTGACAACGTAGACACTTTTTTATCTATTGACAGAAAATTAGAAAATCCAGGTGAGAGAAACACCATTCTGGTTCGTCACAACCATGAACTAACTACACAGTTTTTTCACTGATTAATTCATTTCTTGAGAACCACCACCAGCACCGACGTCGGCATCAGCGACACTGCCGCCTCTCACTGGGACTGACTCTGTAATTCTGATTACGTACGTATGTATTGCAAAAACAGTGACACACACAACGGCGGAACCCATATTTAGTTTCATAAACTTATATCCAACATTTCTTTAGTCCACTAAAATTTAGTTTTTACTTATTAACTTGTTTAACTTTTTAATTTTTACCTATCAGTCCATTCAACGTTACGCCGTTATTTTTACTGTACACGTTAAATTTTTCCGTCACGGGTTGATGACGTGATATGACAGAACACATCTAACTCCTTGAACACACATCTAACTCCTTGAACTTTCATCTAACTTTCCTCCAGTCCCCTGAACTTCATATTTCACCTATCAACTCACTGAATTCTTTAAAACATATATTAAAAGCCCCTTCAAATAAGTTGAATTAAATTTTATTAACAAAATCATGTTTTACCATAAGCACCAAGCAAAGAGTCTTACTCTACAGGGAGACTGCAAAGAGTTCCAAGCGAAAGACACTTTTCTTAGCAGCCATTGCAGAAAGACAAAGAGAAAAGGTTCGAAGCGAGTCAACAATCCCTAAGAATTTTAGATCTCGAGGATTCCTTTAATTAATCTATGTCGTGCCCTCGGGATTTATTCTCCTACGTTTGGACTTATCACTGTAACAAAATTCCACCTTTATCAAGATCTGAGATCAGACCATGACCAGCGTATAAGGTGAACCGAACCGAAGACCTGACCCATCTCGCACAAGACTCAGAGAATCAGATATTCTACCCAACTTTTTTTTTTTGAATTAATTATTAAACAAACAAATAAATAAATTTTTTATTTAAACAATAAATAATTTTAAAAATAATATTACTAAATAATAAAATATTAATTTAAGTCAATATATATATATATATATATATGCATAATTTTCTTAATGAGATTGTATTTAATTGATTTGAATGGATTTTTAATAAAGGTTTTAGATAGTTCAATGAGTTGATATATGAAATATGAAGTTTATGGGGCTGGAAGAATATTGGATTAAAGTTTATGGGGTTAGATGTGTTCCATTATATTTTGATACAGTTAGCATCTATGTCACCGTTCCACATCATCAATCGTGACCGAAAAATATGACATGTACAATAAAAATAACGGTGTTATATTGAATGAGTTGACATATGAAAATTAAAAATTTAAATAATTTAATAAATAAAATTAAAGTTCAGTAGACTAAATAGATGTTAGGTATAAATTTAGGAAATTAAATATAGGTTCTGCCGACACACACATAGTACGGTGTCTTCATATTCCGTGTATGTCATAAGACAGAAGACAGAACCCACCTCAGCAAAAACAAGCCCACCATCTCCGCCAGCTGTTACCACCATAACGGACTCTCTCTCTCTCTATGAAACCCTTTTTAACCTCCCCCCAAAAACCCTTCCTCCGCCCTCCCCCGCCACGCTACCCCAACATCCGCATGTCCTCCTCCTCCTCCTCCCCCCTTCATAACTGGCTACGGAAAAAGGATAAGATTGTCGTCATTGTGGGCGCCACCGGCTGCGGAAAATCCCGCCTCTCTGTAGACCTCGCCACCAGACTCGGTCACTCCGAGATTATTAACTCTGATAAGATACAGTTGTATAACGGCCTTGATATCACCACCAACAAGATCACCGTCCCTGAACGCCGCGGCGTTCCCCACCATCTTCTCGGCTCCGTCGACCCTTTCTCCGGTGAGTGTTCCTCTTCCGACTTCCGCCTCGAAGCTTCCCTAACTATCTCCGATATCGTCTCCCGCCGCCATCTCCCCATTATTGCTGGCGGCTCTAACTCCTATATTCACGCACTTCTGGTCGATCAGTTTCGACCCGATTGTAACGTGTTCGATGGGTCCGACCCAATTTCACCCCAGTTGCGTTACGACTGTTGTTTCTTATGGGTCGACGTGTCGTTTCCGGTTCTGTGCGAGTATCTTCTCGAACGCGTCGATGAAATGCTCGATTCGGGAATGTTCGAGGAGTTATCGGATTATCACGAAGCGGGTTTGGCTTCGGTTCAACCAGGATTGAGAAAGGCAATCGGGGTGCCGGAGTTCGAGAAGTATTTTAAGGAGTATCCGCCGGGTTGCTGCAGAGGTGAGTGGGATCAGGTACGGGTGAGAACATACGAGGAAGCGGTGAGACTGATAAAGGATAACACGTGTGAGCTCGCGAAGAGACAGATATGGAAAATAGAAAAGTTGAAAAGGGCAGGGTGGGACCTACATAGACTGGACGCAACGGCGACGTTTAAGGAAGTGATTAGTGGGAAAAAGAAGAGGAGGAAGAGAAGGAAGAAAAGGTGGATGGAAGTTTGGGAAGAGGAAGTTATGAGACCAAGCATGAAGATTGTGAAGAGCTTCTTGGAGGAGTAGGTTCATTTTCAATTTCCAGCTATTAATTTTTTTTAATTTATATAAAAGAGCATGAAGAATTTTGCTTTTCTTTTTTTGGGGTTTTTCTGAAAAAGAAATTGGGGGAAGCTCCAAAAAGGGGTACTAAATTGAGGGATGGCCAATTTTAGTCAATTTTGCAGAGATAGGAATTGGTTTTTTTTTTTCTTTTTAGCGTTGGGAAATGGTAATGTTATTAAGAGGAGAAATGTAGAGAAATGGGGGTGTTGTTTTATGTAACCAAGACAAGCATGGGTTGAGAGTTTGTAGTTGTTTAGAATGTCATAATTGGTAGAGTATATAACGCAAAATAGGTTGGTACTTTTGTTTGATTCACACTCTTCCATCAATGTGTACAAAAGCGAACATTTCATTTACAATTTCCAACTTTAAGTGTGATCTCTATATATATGCATTTCACTATTCGCTTCCCAAATTCACTACACCATTTTCTCACATTCAAATTTCGACCTTTATGGATGATTACGATATTGTTAAATTAGACTACAAATGTGTTTGTAGTTTATTGGTATTAGAAGGAATTAAAAAATTAATTTTTAGTGAGTGTAAATGAAATGACTTATAAAAAAAATATTACAGTCATCAGTGATAACTTAATTGATAATTAAGTGAAAGGCTTACACTTTGAGTTTTAGACTCAAATGTTATAGATAACAATTAAAAAAAAAAAGAAACATTATTGTTTGGACAGACTTGTCATTATTAGATTATAAATTTAATGATTTTTTATTTTATTTTTAAGAATCTTCACCTATTGATCTTTCTTGTAATAGTTGATTTCGAATTTTGAGTAGAAAAAACATGCAATGGTGGAGTTTCCTTTTTTTAAAAAAAAATTACACTCCAAAATTAATGAAGTGGCATAACAAAATTTGACGGCATTCCATTGGTGCACCAACTATTTGATGAAATCATAGGCATTAGCACTAGATTTCTTATATTTTTTACAAGATTTGCTAAATCTTTCAAGTTCGTGCCATAGATACCCTGTAGATTTTCTCAATCATTTTTTGAAGAGAGATTGTGCTTTTGAAAACACATCACTATATTCATGTGATTTTTAATGCTATTTGGATGATACAAATATAATTTCTAATCAGATTGTACAATCTCAAAATACATTATGATATATTATATACCAAATTACTATCATCAATTTTTTTTAATAAAAGCATGAGTCTCAAGAATCAGTGACGGCAACAGGAACATTCTAACTAGGTTGACACATTTCCTGCGATTTCTTTATTTTTGTGAGCTCGAATTTTATTAATGAAAAAAAATAAAGAATACTAAGATACAACCCAAAAGAAAGGCAAAGCGAAAACAACAAAGCATTGTCCACTATTAAGCAAAGCGGGACATTTCAACTCTATTTAAGTCATCATAAATAACAGGACACAAAAACTAGGAAAAGAATACCACAATTCCAGGTTCTCAAGAAACTGTCCATGATTGGCAAAGCTTATCTGCAACACCGTTGTCTTCTCTAAAGATGTGAGAAGCAACCACACGCATATTAGACAAAGATGTAAGCAATTCTGCCATTCAAGATAAACCTACCAAGGTACCGAAGTGAAGTGAGTTTTGATTAATTAAAGCATCAAATTACTATCATCAAATTAACAATGCTTAAGATTTAATATCTTAATTAAAGCATCTGTGGTGTTTTATTACTCCCTCTATAGAGCTGCTTTCAGTTGATAAGTATTACTGAATTTGCATTCATGTTACTGCGTTTTTTTCGTTAAATATTAATTAATTTTTCAACCTTTTAATATTGCCAGAAATTAAAAAGAGGGTTCAAAGTGGTCCTAATTTTTACATTGTAGATTTCTATATGCACAAAGTCTATTTACTTTTCTGTGAATAAACAGATGTAACATATCTATTTTTGGTCTGCTGAAAAGGCCAAGCTTACCAATCAATTAATATTAGTGAGTAATTTAAATATAAAATATAAAATTGATAATCTTAATAAAAAAGCAAATATGAATAAAAAAAGACGTAATAATATTAAATAGTACAACTTTTGCTAATTTTTACATTTATGGCTTAATTTTTTAAAAATAACATCTAATAGCATAATCTTTGTGATTTTTTTTTCGTTTGTGGCATGAGTGAGTATTTCCTTAATAAAAAATGATAATTGATGATGTGACACTAACGATGTGATGACTATCACTTGAAAACTGACGACCATATTATAACGTCATCAATGTCAAATTGTCAATTGTTTTTTTTAAATGAAAATACTAACTCGTGCCACGAATGTAAAAAATCACAAAAGTGATATTATTTAGTGTTATTTTTGAAAAGTCAAGGAATAAGTGCAAAAACGAGTAAAAATTGTGCTATTTAATGTTATTAAATCATAAAAAAAATTCTAAAATTGTTTTGGAGTAAATGTGATGTTAATTATGAACACATGCCAAATTTTTCCGCTCCATTGGTCGTGCAGGAAATGAAAGAGAGCAAAACAAGCACTAAAATTTAATGTAGTACTCTTTTTGGATCAGTTGACTGTAGCCATTTGAGGTTAGCTAGACAACAACACAACAAACGATATTAATTGTATAAATAACCATATCCCAATATTATAGAATCTGATTCTTAATAAACTCCACATTGCAGGCCACAACACCTAAAAACAATTTTGGATACAATCTGGAAGTGTCGATTCATTCAAGTCCAGCTTGTTCATCCCTGCATTATTTAGTCCATTCAAACCAAATAATTGAGTTAATGGACTGTCGTGTTTCATAAATAAAACCATGTTAATTCCGATTATACATTAATCAGACATGTTGTAATAATAAATATTCAACAATGTCCCAGGCATGTTCATTCTTTGAACCTTGCAAATTCTGATATGGCCTTAATTTCCAAGGTTTATTAACCATATAAACTTATATTCATTGGTACATATATATAATCCAATCAGGAATTCCACTTAAGATTGTGGTCGAGTGGTACAAATATTTTCTCATTCAACTAAAAGTTTCGAGTTTGGTTGAGTGGTACACACATTTTTTCCTTTAACTAATACTTTCAAGTTCAACTCTTGCATATGAATAAATTTTAAAGGTCGTATGAAAAGTTTTACCATTCATAAAGATTATTTGAATTCAATCATTCAATATCATTAACGGAATAGGACCGTGAACAGATAGAAATTTTTTTGCTTTAAAATAAATTTGCGCAATTTTCAATAACGTTGTTGGAAGCCTTCAACATTCGGGAGCAATAAATAGTAAACTCTTTTGAGCAAGACATAAGTACTTCAGGAGAGATGCACCATTAATTAATTAATTAATTATATATATATATATATATATATATATATATATATATTCATGCAGTTTTGTTACTTGTAGGCTTGTAGTGGAGGACCAAACTGTTTATATAGTTTCAACCCGAATTGTAGATTTCTATCACAAGTATTAAGTATATACTTTGCGTGCTTTCGGTTTCAGGTTTCCGATATTTCGAATAAGGGACTAAAATGGACGTTTCAGGCATGGAAGGACCTGTTATAAATTAATGCTTGTAGTTATCCAGCTCATAAAATAATAATAATTAAAGTTTTTTTTAAATTTTTGTTTCCAATAATTTTTTATATGAACCTATGTCGATACCATGTTGACTAATTAGGTTCACTTGATAATTTTTCATGTATTAATTAGATAAGCATACGTATTTAACCGTCTTTGGACCTAACAATTAACATGAATTTGGATATACTTAAGTTAGGAGACGACATACTGGCAATGTCATTTTCGTCTAAATATCAAATTAAAATAATCATTTTGGACCAGGAAAGTTTCAGGTTTTGTGAGGGGAAGAAACTAAGAGGCTGTTAGTTGCATGAAAGCTTTTCCAAGTACTTGTCTGATGGGTTTGTTCTTCTGCCAGCATTTCCTTTGAACGGAGAATTTTTATTTAACCAACAATTAATTGTAAGCATATAATGCACTTATCAATAAAAAAGCATCTATTAATTAATTGATTAAAATCATATGCAATAATTATTTCAAAGTATTTACGGCAAACAAAAATGGAAATCGTGTTTAATTTTTTTTGTTGATCATGCGGGCTTGCGAGTTATGGATTTGGACTCCCACGGTCTAAATGATTCAGGAAAAATTAGTGTTTATAAGTGATTATCGATTTTGAATTTTACACGATGTAGGAGCATCGCACAACAAATTTCTTTCAGTTTTTATTTGATAATTAATTATTGGGAGTCAATCAAAAGAAGCCTAAACTAGCTAGGTGAGTGGGACTAACACTTGCAACTTGCGAGTCAATCAAACGCTCGAGCTGTTGTTTCCATGTGGAATGAAACAGGTGAGGCAATTTCCTTCGTCAACAATAGCAAGGCAATCTGGGGGAAAAAAAAAATAAGGCAATTCGGAGGAGGATGGATTCTCAGAAGTAGTCTTATGTATACCTAGCAAGAAACAAGAACCTATATTCTCAGCCTTCTGGCCAAGATTAATTGTGAAAAAGAACCTACGATACATATTGTCACGACCCAAATGTCGTGACGACGCAGGATGTGCGAGATGCTTGCTGGTGAGCTAAAGTGTGGGTTGCGGGGCAGCGGAAGGTGTGAGTACGTGTCGTAGGTGTTGCATCTATCTTGAGTTAGGCATGCCGACCCAATTGAGTTTGGGGAGCTTGTCGCTGGTCTGAGACTTGACTATGACGGATCTGCGTGCCATCTAGGCACCACACTGGTCGGGAGCTGTCCCCGCTCTCCTGATGAGCCCATGGGAGGGCGAAACCAATAAGCATCGGAGAAGAGAAAGGCTGAACCTCGAGAATGCGTGAGTCCCGGGGTGCCGCACGGGTGAAGTCCCTGCGCTAAAACTCTAAACCCGTGACAATGGTCATGGGTTACATCTCTTCCTGCTGCTCTTTTCACTTTTTTTTTATAAGAGTCTTCATGCTTTTTAGCAATATATTTTTTTACGGTAATATTTAGTGTTTTGAATATGGATTTAATATTTCAAGTCAAACCATTTTAGTGCAATTTTGTAATTTTTTTATAATTTTATGGGCAATAATTATTAAAAAATTATTTTATGAAATTAACTTACTTTTATGCATTTTTAAGTGGTAGTTTTGTAAACTGACTTGAGACTACATATTTTTTATTTTGGTTTATGATAGGGTTTTATTTAAGAATTATAGAATTTAGCAAATAATATATAATAGATAGTAGATTTTTAAATAGTATAAAAATTATAAAAAAGTAATATATTTTTTTTAAAAAAATTGTTAACTTTTATATATTATATGCTGAAAATATACTTAAATGTTGTAATTGACAAGATCATCCAAAATTAAGTAAAGTTAAATTGAAAATCAATAGATTGATAAATTACACGTATCCTTTTTCCCACCTCGACTGGACTCATGGCGGCGGCTAGCTAAGTTAGCTAGTAGCCTTGTACCGCTTCGATGCATCAGAAAATGACTCCCCATGAGTCGGGAAGTCGATTTGCTGCTTCCGTCACCTTCGAACACTTATCAACACTGTCGTTTTAGAATGAGTTTTCTTTATCCTATCAAGGCAACGGTGGGTTTTGTATTTGGTAAAATAAAAGAAAAAGAGTATGAGTAAGTTTTTAAAATTATAAAATGCTCCACACTGCCAAAATATTCTATATGTTAATAAAATATTTTAAAAATAATTTAAAAGGAAAAATCAAAAGAGAAATAGATAAAAAAATAATTATAGGATCATGAATTCACAGCCTAGGCCAATAATTATTGACAAGCGTCTTTCTCGCTTTAGTGACAGTACCTTAGAGTGAACTCAACGAAGCAATCGAATGATTTATTATAAAAACATACCTTAGATTTCTCGGTAAAAGGTTGGTTCCTTTTAACGAAAATTTCTATAAGAGTGGTTATAATGCGGTTAGGATCCCGTATTGGGATATTAGTCGTTGTCACGACCCATTTCTGGGTCCATGATCAGCGTACGAGGTGAACCGTTTATGAGAGCCTAATTCATCCCACACAAACTTCAGAGAACAAAGTATTTACCCAATAATATTATTTAAAGAAATATGAAAAACAAATAAAGATTTAATCTTTATGTATTAAAAACAAAACATATGTAATATAAATTGCGGAAATAATTTCAAATTAAAACATTTGAAATGTCAGAAACAGTAATAGAAATAAAAACAAATCTCACAGGAACACAGTGTGGAGCATCTACAAATTATACAAATGGGGCCCGAACAAAAGGGCACTAACTGAAACTGCTAAAATGTCTCATCAGGTACTAAATGCTAAAAAACCTCAATCAGCCAAAATCACCTGCAAATAAGAATACAGGAGAAACACAAGAAGAAAGGGGTAAGATCCCTTAGTGAGGGAACAACATTTCAGAGTGGCTTTAGGCATCACAAAAATCGTTTGAAAACGTTTAAAAATACCGCACGCAGATATAAGTATATATATACGTATACATGCTAGATACCGAATAGTAGTTTCGAAATTCATTTCGAAATTCTTCACAACCACAACAATAGCAGGGATAAAGATGTATAAAAATATTTATTTGAAGACGTAATTAAAAAACGTGCAAAAGTTCTTAACAAACATTCATGCTAAAGTTCATCATTTAGAACAAAAATGAAAACATTATCATAATCCAACATTTATCATTTGTACCAAATTGAAAACATTTTCAAAACCACAAATTATGCTATGCAGATATCATACCAAATGATATCTAGAGCTGATTATCAATGATCATATGTCTGTATTATATTAGAACTTTTCTGACTTAATCAGATCAAAATAAACTAGCAACCTTATGAGTCCAAATAGTATCCAACTCAAAAGGCCTAACCACTAACAGCCTTAGGGGCTCTAAATAGTACTCCGTTCACCCTAAGGGTCTCAAGGCTGTAAACAAGTAGATACTGATCTAAGCACATCTACGAGTATTGCAGTCCCCGTGCTCCAGCTATATATACCTTGTCATAATACAAAACAGTATAATACGAAAAAATGAGCAATATCACAGACTCCTCAAAGTATTGTGCCAAAGCAATTTGACATGAGACTACTATCAATATCAAACATGGACTCCGCCACCAGATTATGTGTGGACTCTACCACTAAGCACATACGTGGACCTCTGCCACTGAAACATATAATCACGTGTGTTAGCTAGACACACGGGTTACCACCTACTCTGATAACTGAGTGTTACCATCTACCCTGGTAGCTGAGTTTTCACATTGGTATACCAAAGGTTACGTTTACCCTGTAACAAAGGTGTCTCATATTGTACCATTTTATCAAAAACATATGCAGATATTTATTTAAAAATATCCAAACAGGCAACATGCCAAACATACATATTGTTTACCAAATATGACAAACGTTCAACCGAAACATTTATCAGTGAAAATGTCTCAAAATACTGAAAATGTTATTTATTATGAAAATACATTTAATTTCAAAAACCAATACATGTTCTGAAAATATTCTTAAATTCAAACAAAACATTTTCTACAAAGTATTTCTGAAATTCGTACAAAAGATTTATTTCCAAAATTCGCAATAAATATTAAACCATAATATTTATTTTCAAATACCATTGAAATTTCCAGAGAAAAATCCAGTTGCACAACAAAGGTTTCACACAGACAACTTTTAGAATTTTCCCGATCCTTTAGTAATTCCTAATTACATGCAAAGGTTCTGACACAATAGAAATAATATAGCTTTGGAGACACAGCCTATGTGTCTGAGCTACCATTTCACTCACCTGGAAATCCAAGTTAAATGGCCCCTTCAAGCTCCACTGGTGGCTGGTCAACCTGGCTGACCGGAACACGAAGCTGAAACAAATATCAAATCAGAATCAACGACACGATGCTGGTACTGTGGTTGCATCAAAATACGTGCACATGCAAAAGCAAACTCTAACACTCAAACGACAGCCGAAAACCCATTTCGGTCAAAGATCTAACACTCTCGTCCCAAAAAATCAAAATATATGTAAAATTACGATTTGGCCCCTGACTTTCGTAAAATTACACTTTAGTCCCTAAGACCTCAAAAATTAATAATTAATTCCGAAAAATTCTAGAAATTAATAATTAACCCAAAAATTTTAGAATTTATAATTAAATGCTCCAAATAACTCAATTTATAATTAAAACCTCAATTTTCTAAAAATTACAAAATTGGCCAACGTTTTCAAAAAATACAATTCTATCCCATATTTTTCAAAAATTACAAATCTGACCCTTATGTCAAATATCAGACCCAGTCCTCCAATTTTTCCAGAAAAAATAGAATTTACAACTTAGTCCTCGCGACGAAAATTGTTCTAAAAATACCCCAAATCCCGAACCAAGCGAAACTCAATGTTCCCGATGGTTCCAATCAACTGTATTCAGTCCATTGAACCTAAATATAGCCTCGGTTTCATTCTAGAACCTCAAAATCATCCCAAACCGAAATCTCCATTTTCGGACCAAAATGACAATTAATGAAAAAATCATCAAATCTTCATTTTTAATCTAGATTAATGTTCATTCAACCTCAATCAATCATTATCCAACAAAAACCAACTCAAATCCATCCAAAAATCACAGAAATCCGAACCCTAATTTTCCATTTTCGGCCAAAAATCGAAACCCACACAAAACCCATAGGTTTAACCATGAAACCAAGCAAAAACAAGAGAGAGAAAGAGAAAATCACTTTATCTTGGTGTGGGAATGGAAGAGGAACGAAGAGAGAGAGAGACGAAATTATGGGTTTCGTGAACAGTGGTCGACGAAGAAAGAAGATGAATGTCAGTTGGTTTGGTTGGTCGGGTTGGCTGGGTTTTAAAAACCCAAACTCAAAACGACACGTCGTTTCGCGTTAGTGGCAGACGACACGCACGCAGACGACACGCGGAGGAGGCCAACGACAGGGCTCGACGACGCCGTCCAACGCAAATGACTCGTCTTTTGGACGGTGTTTGTGACACGAGAATGAACGACAACGAAACACGCTCGAACGACAGGGTCTCCAGCGGCGCACGACACGTTGTTTTGGCCATCAACGGTAGACGACAAGTCGTTTGGCCCTTGTTTTCCAGATTTTATTTTCAATTTTAATCTATTTTTAACTTAATCAAAACATTTCCAAATCATTTCTACACTTTATTAAATACCCCATTAACATTTAAAACTCAAAAGTAACCCTTTAAATTTCAAAAATAAATTTTGAAATCTAACGAAAAATTTCCGGAATAATTAATAAAAATTAACAAAATATTCCCTTACTAAAACAAATTGAAAATAATATTCTAATCAATAAAATCAACAAAAATTTGACCATATCAAATTTTATAAAACCAATAATATATATACCATTGATTGCAAAATTAACAAAAATTTATTTAACAAAGAGGAAAAATTTTCTACGAGAAAAACTCGATCGGGGAAAATACGGGATATTACAGAAGGTGGGTTGGGTGTGTTTGGTTTTTTAGAGAGAAAGATTGGGTTTAAAGGGTTGAGGGGAGTTAAGTTTGGTGTGGTTTGGTTTGGTTTGGTTCGGTTCGTTTTGAGAGTGAGAATATATATATATTAAATTTGAGGGTAAATTTGTCTTTTTGCCTTTTCTGTTATGTAAAACTAACGGAGTTAAGAGTAAGGGACCGAAGTGGCTATTTTAAAATTAATAGAGACCAGGATGAACAATACACTAAATCTTGGGTACCGCCATTGATTTCGCATGTGCTTCTGTAGCAATATACAATTTGCATCTCAAAATTGAGTTTGTGATATATTGAGTTCTAAAAGGTTATGTTTTTATCACTTATATCCATCCTAAAACAAGTGTATATATGTCCATTAATATTTCTTTTGCCCTATGTGTGGGGAGGGCGAAAAAAGTGTGATATAAAGTTTCAAGTGAAGGGATTAATGTTATTACTGCTTCCTGCACGTTTTGAACATTTCCAGTTCCACGAAGTTATAGCCAAATATGGAATTAATTAATATATATTATCAACTACTTTATTTACAAAGATCAAAGAGATTAAAACATTCTTGACCCAAAAGAAAAAGAGATTAAAACATTAATAACTTTCTTTTGTCATTTGATAAGTAAAATCCTGAACTGCCCAATCAACAATTTGTTGGTAATAAATTAATTTTAGCCTACGAAGAGTCCAAACGAATATTCATGATTATTGTCAACAAAAGGATTAGTGCAATTACGTGTATGAGAAAAAATTGAAACCAGTATTGGCATAAATACATATATCTAACCGAGTAGAGAGGTCTGGATGAGTGGTAGTCAGACTCGACTTGAGACTTTGAGGTCTCGAAATTAAAGTTCACATGAGTAGAGGGTTGAGATAGATTAAGTTATCATGATTTATTCTTTGATGATTTACAGCAAATCAATGGTTTGACTTATATGTTAATTACAAATAGATAGTCTATATATAGCTTATATTCAAAATCAAATCAATAATGATTTTGAAACAATAATGTCGAATTATTTATATTAGACTTAAACAGATTAATAAGACAGAAAAAGCAAAAAATAGTTCACAGTGGACCGAGATTGCTATAAATTAAGCAAAAAAATATTTTATTTGATGTCAGCTTTATTACGTTGGGAAGTATTTACAAATCACAAGATAAGCTATCATAATTCATTTGTTGCACTGCCAGACTAAAAGGGCACAAAAAATATGGTTATTATATGCTTTGGTTTTTTATATTTATACTTTATTTTCAAATAAATTATATCGAAAATTGAGTTTTGAAAAATTAATTGTACTACCGTGTATTGTTAGTGGGGCAAAAAGAACTTTTTTCAATAAAAAGTTTAGTGTTTGACTTCAGAGTTTTGATGCCTTCACCTGACTTACTCCATTCAAATTTAAACTAATTAGACATTACAAGATATTTAAATAATGAATAATTTAATAAATTTTTTTGATATTATGGACCATGTTCTTCGACAATCGCGCACTGGACCCATCTACTGAGATATTGTCTGTTATAAACTCATGGTTCCCACAGTTTTATCCCTGAAAATGTGCATTAATGGTTTAAGAGAAAAATGTGTTTATAACCGATTTGGCATTGACTTCTAGGCGATGTATGAGTATAACACTACAATAACTCTTCAGTAGAGGTTAAAGGGCTTTGGGACACAACTTTAACTTGACGGCTTTTATGCTCGGGTTCTCACAGATGATGTCAATTGTTGTGGACAATGTCCCTTGACGATCGTGCATTAGACCCATCTACTGAGGTATTGTTCACTCTGAGCTTAAAAACCCTCATGGTTTTGTCCCTGAAACGACCCCTCATTGATTTAAGGGAGGAAGGTGTCTATAAGCGACCCTTAACTTCTACTCCTAGACGATGTGAGAGTATGATACTGTAACACCCTTATATCATATGACGTATAGCGTAATAATTTAAATAAATAGAAAATAAACACGTAGCATATCATATATAAGTATATATGTACATATCAAACATAAAGTCGTATAAACAAAAATCTTTTATATAGACATATATTAAGTTCACTGTACTACAAAACTCTATATGTGTAAAATTAGCAAAATGCAAATGAGGAAGAGGAGGGAGCACGTGGCATCAGCCG
>CAODLS011207980.1:0-14166 GCA_948243855.1 Flueggea neowawraea
ATCTCCAGCAAACGACCGACCGTCTGTCGACGCGAACGACGCGTCATTTTCATCTCTAACGAACGACCGAGCGTCTGCCGATACGAACGACAAGTCGTTTTTCCCTTCAGAACGAACGACGCGTCGTTTCTTTCTTCAGCCGAACGACTGTGCACCCAAGCGCCGAACGACACGCCGTTTGGTCCACTTGCTGAACGACTTGTAGTTCATTTCTGATTTTTCTTTTCTTCCAATTTCTTTCTTTTTTTCAATTCCAACCAATTTTTACTTAATTTAATTTCACAATACACCTCAATAATCATATTAATACCAAAAATATTAACACTCCAAAAATATCATTAATTAATTTAATGATATTTTAAATTAAAATTAATCCTTCAAAAATAATTAATTCGAAAAAAAAAATTTCAAGGGAAAATTTACCCAAAATTAGTCAAAAATTCAAGTTATTACATCTATTATATTTATATTTAACTTAAAATAAATTAGAGATATTCACTTTTAAATTTGAAAAAGGAATATTATTAATTACTGGATTGATTCAGTATTCATCCTTCCTGATTTATATCTAAAATTTATTTACCCTGTCAAAAATCTCACATTGGATAACAATTAATGGATTGTTTATGAAATGAAATATAAAACGGTATCTGCAATGTCATTATCCTTAAAAATGAATATTCTAATTCATATATTTTGAATATTTATTAACATCCAATAATTAAAAACTTGCATTTCTAAATTACACAAGTTTGCATTGTTATTAAAAATGAAAATTTGGATTTCTTTTTTATTTTTTATAACTTTCTTATCTTCTAACCTACTGACTAATAAACCTCCTCCATTGATTTATCATTGGGCATTGTTGTAACATGATTCAGGAGTCAACCAAAGATCCCTCCAAGTCTTCTACATGAAAGGACGTTTCATGATGTTGCTTCAACCTTCCATAGAAGATTCAATCAAGCTTTGCCAGTTCTAGTTGACATTGCAGGTGGAAAAGATCCAGCTATCTTCGTTTTGGTACTTAATCTTCATGATAATAAATGCTTAATTATCTTTTTCTTTTTTGTTTCATTGACCAAAAATGCTGTTTTTTTATACATATTCAACTAAATTGTTCATTAACAATTAACCCTCACTATCTTTTTTTTTCTTGTCCGTGCCAGACCATTATTTGTCTATATATATTGTCCGTGATTGGAAACTACTTCACGTCCTTGAACTTCTTTTATTTCGGTGAGAATCTATACGCAAAATTTCATCGGAAAAACTAATTATCGTTATATAAATATGACATTACTTTTGAATTTTTATATTAAAATGATATTTAACGTAGGGTTTTTTAATTTCTTGTTTGTCAAGGTTCTGTTTGCTTGTTGACGCTACCATTTCTTTATGATCGATATGAGGACGAAGTTGATCAATATATTGGTAAATTGATCCGGAAAGGGAAGAAAACTTATAAAAGATTCGACTCTAGGGTTCTGAACAAGATACCAAGAGCACCAGGGAAAGACAAGAAAGCTGCATGATCTTTTGAAGTTGCAATTAATGTATATATGCACAAGCAAAAGTCTTTGTAAATGAATATCTGGGAAGTGAAGATGTATATACCAATAGTTTGTTCTCATTAACAAAAAACACATTTCGCTAGCAAGTACTTGCTATATTAATTCATGTCCATTATGTTGTTTTAACATAATGCAATTAGATTTTAATTAGCAAAACCAAATGATATATTACACTTACTGGCTTATCCCACTATAACTTACGAAATGAAATATATATCAGATTCTTGTTTGTGTTTAGTTTATGGTAGTTTACTAGTTTATCAGCGTAACCCCAAGAATTCACGTTGCACATTGCTTGTTGACCAAGGATGACATTGAGTTGTTCTTTGTTCTCGTCAAGTTAAGTTATGGTAAGGATGCTTTGGGATGTGGAGTTACGGGAACAACCTGGGTTGATTTCTAATTTTTCTATAAAATATAGACCGTTCACATAATATATAAACTGTGTGACGCTATTTTTCAGTAACATATACTTCTAAAAAATTTGGATTGTCCACGTCATTGTACCTCCCCGCATCCGAAACCACTCGTAGCATAAAAAATGCCTATCCACGTCAATAAATTGTGATTTTTGGGGTTTCAATTTGGCGTGGGTGGTCAAAGAGTAGTTTAAGGCATAGGTTTGGACATCAGTATGAACATCAGAATAACGTATAAGTGATTGTGTACATACACGAAGCACATACTATTTTAGTGAAAATTGAAATCATAATATGAATTTTTCTATACTTGCCAACATAAAAGGAGTGTGGCGAACACAGGTATATGTTAAACCTTTATCCTTCCATGACTACATCTTTTGGTGGGTTTCTGTTTTTTTTTTTGTATCCCATTATAATCGAGGAGGGAACTGGCACTATCTCAGTTGAATCTGGCTTTAGTTTATGCCTCTCTACATAGGCATCGCACTTTCGAGAAAAAATATAATCAAGTCACCTTAATCAAAAATATGTATGTTTGATGTTATTGGAGGGTTAATTTTATTCATAGTCAATAAATTTTGCGACTCAGTTCATCTGGATCACTTAAGTGAATTTTTGTCCAAAATCATCATCTAAATTTAGGTCTTTGTTCATCTCGTTCACAATTGCCATTTTAATTGGCTTCAACGTGTTTGTTGTTGTGGTTGCTTCGGCACCAGAACCCAATTAAAATGGCCAAAGTGACCAAGATGAACAAAGGCCTAAACTTAGATGATGGTTTTGGACAAAACTTCACTTAAGTGGTCGAAGTGAACTGAATCGCAAAGTTTAGTGAGTGTGGGTAAATTAACTTGTTATTCGCTATTGCATGTTTAGTAGATTTAGAAGTTTTGATAGTTTGTGCAATAAAAAAAAAGTTAGTATATTTAATGTTATTGAATATGTTATATGTTAAATAAATATTACCAAAAATTGAAAATCAAATGTTTTCGCAATAAAAAAAAAGCATTACAGAACACTGATCCCAATTGATCACGAAATCTGTCCAACATTTTACTGCCAATTTGCACCACATGTTTACAATTCGATTATAAAATAGATTAATCATGCATGGAACCCATAAGCTATAAAAATATTGTAAACTATTGTTTTGTGGCAACACAATATGGACTCCACTGACATCCAAATAATTGCATGTTAAACTCAATTAGACACTAATTTAAGTATAAGAACGGACTAGTTATACCTCCCCAAGTCAAAATATTGCCACTTGACCCAAAAAAAAAATCCCAACTCAATTATTGAGAATTAGTGAAAGCTGACTTCCAATTGCATGCCCATTAACCTCACCAAAATGCATGATCTAAATTCAGCTGTCGCCAATTTGTATGGAAATTTGGCTGCGACTTTAGCTGTAAGCTCTACCGATTTAATGACAACATCGAGTGGGAGCATATGAGACCAAATTGCCATCTTTTGTAGTGGTTGTTGGCCCACTGTCTCTCTTCTTGTCAAAATTCTGATGGCTTTTTTGCCTCCCAGTTCTAGTGCTGAAAAAAAACCCCCAATTCTTGTCATTGCAGAAGTTAAAATTCGACTCTTTATGATATAATGGTTTACTATATACAAATATCTTTTAATGTGGCTATTGCTAATTTTCAAACTATTCCCTTCGAACTATTTACATTTTAAATTTGTTTCTTTGAAAGTTTATTTATTTAGAACACAAATAGTGTTCTAGAGAAATTTTTGCTAGAAGCTCGTAACATAGGTCCTTTTGGTCAATTCTTTAATGATTTAAGGATTTCTCACTTAGTTACGTGGAGGATTAGGAAATGATCAAAGATAATAGTTTGAGAATAAATTCATTGATGCTAGAGTGAATTTCAACGTAAAAGGATTGTAAATTTGATTTCTGGTGGGAGTAAATTAAATAACTTATGAAAAAATAGTTGAGAAATAACGAAGAATCACATTTATTCAAAAATCTACAGTGATCTCCTTTATGGTTCAAAATCCAAAAACTCATATATATGAAGCCTAATATAAATAAAAATATTCTAAATCAGTGTGCAACACATTGACATCGTAGCACTATAAAATCCCTCCCAACTATGCTCTCACTTGTCACACACAAAGTGGAGGTCGTAGAGAAATGGTGAGGCAGTGGAGATCAGAACTCATTGTGAATAAAACTGGTTTGAGTTTTGAAGTTGCTTGTTTCGTCTTGTGGGTAGCTTTGATGACCCTCTCTCTATGTTCCGTCATAATCTTGTCTTGTGCACAAGGTATCTCTAAGGATAGATCAACTGAGGTTGATTCAACCAGTTACGGTACCGGATGCTCCGCCGGCTGCGGTGCTGGTTGCGGTGGTTAGCTTCGTCTCTATCTGCAGTGTCACTTCTTAGTTCTTACTGAAAAGTCCACTACGTTGTCCCAAATCTGTTCAAAAGGAGCATGTCTATTTAGAGGGTAGAACTATATGGCTAACTTACACTTCTGTTGTTCCGTTCTTTCCATTTCAAGAATAGATGGCACTTTTCTTTTTTTATATATTGAATCCTATTAGGAATCGAACCTGCGACTTCTTAGCAAGAGAGGTGATTCTAGTGCAAATAAACATTTTTTTTGACAACTTGAATAGTATAAATATGCATGTGCTTTTGTTTTTCTGCAACATCCAACTTTACTTCATGGTAGACGAATGTTGATACGCTTGTACCCTCTTTTTTCTTTTAATTTCCACCATGATGTTGGGATAGGATTAGTAGGGGGCGACCTTGTTTCTTAAGGGTCACAAATATAACTCTAAAATGGCATTGAAATTTTCAAGCATCAAGAACAAATCTCTAAAATTGCGTCCAAAATTTTCCTTCTTAGCATCGCGCCATAATCACCAACACAGGAACAAGCCTCATACTTGCTTTCTATTTGGCTTAATTAGTATATATATTGGAGTCTTGAACCATTAAAGAAATCGATCATAAGTTTATCTAAACTAAATATGGCTCATTATTAATCTTGTTGAGATTGGAGTGAATTTTTTTATCAAGATTGAAGCCAAAACCTTATGGGAAGTGATACAAGCCAAAGAATGACGGATTTGTGAAGGAAAAAGAGGTGTTGGACGTACACGGGGAGTTACACGGGCATGAGATTGATCGTGTAATTCACTGGAGCCAGAAGAGAAGAGAACTGGGCGGACACGGCCTTGGCCACAGCCGTGTTTGTGCCCGTGTCTTTCCTGTCGAGCTTTCTGGAGCTACACAGATGTGATTCATGGCCGTGTGTCAAAGAGTCGTGCCCGTGTCTTTGCTTCCTTGACCGTGTAACCAAATTTGACGGGATTTAGGGTTTCAATTAGGGTTTTCCTAATTAGTTTTGACTTGTATTACTTGTTAACTATATAAAGGGGGCTTGGGACGTCTTGGGAAACCTTTGAATGACGTTATAAGCTATTGTGCTTGTTTTTTTACTCTGAATAGTAGAATTACTTGTGCTCTACCCGTGGATGTAGATCGATTATTGATTGAACCACGTAAATCTTGTGTTCTTGTGTGATTGCTCTTGTTATTCCGCATATCTTAAATCGTCTGATTTCCTGACAAATCCTGAAACCATAATTTTGAGTCAAGTCTCGGTCCTCTGAACTGAATATTGCTCATTAATTAGATCAGGGACTTGTCGCCATTTCCTTAGTAACTCGAGAATTGACAGTTTCATTTAATTAATTGAAGGATCAAATTAAAATTAACCCAAAATAATGGTTCAAGGATAAAGATTAAGTCACCTTTAATCCACATATTTAATTCAAGGATTTCATTTTATAGTCAATTTTGTAGTGAATTTTCTTAAATGTAATTAACCTTTTCATCCTTAAAGTATTGTCTAACCTACCAGGTCGTCCTTTGTTTTTCAATACACTAGTAGGCAGTCCTCAACTTAAAACATATTGTTAGTATATATTGTGAGAAAAGACCATGGTACCCTTAACCGATCCTTCTCTTTCTTTTTCCTCCTACTCTCTTTTTATCAATTGATCTTTCTTTCTCTATCTCATGGAAATATGCTTAAATGTGATTTTTGCAAGAATTCTTAAGTGGAGCATATGGGATTTGGGTTTTTAATTAATTAATGTGTGGTGTCCAATAGGATTTGCAGATTTCAATCTTGAACAAATTTCTTTCCTTTTCTACGTAAGTGGCTTGTTACTGAATGATAGCCAGATTGAAAAGAAAAACCTTTCAATTATAATCCATTAGTTTTGTTCTACAAATTGAAAAGAAAACCCTTTCATCATAAAATATTTACGGGGAATTTTCAGAATTTATGCATCTAATAGTTAATATATTAATCCATTAAGTCAATATCCAGTTTTACATGTATGGATTGAGAAACAGTCATGTACAATTTAATTATTCAAAAGTTATATTTATCAAACTGTTAAATTGTATTCAATACTTAATTTTTAGTTGGTATCAAACAGTTATTATTAACATATTCGGAAAATTCAGCATTCAGAATTTAAAATTTGACACTTAATTTTTAAGCACTTAATTTTCAATTTTATCAAACGGTTGAACGGATGGTGGGTTGGACAGGTAGAATGGGTTATGAGTTGGTTGATTTTTGGGGTTGAATAAGGATGTGGGAGTGGTTTTTTTGGTTTTTAGATTTGGTGGGTCGGTGGTTTTTGGGTTGCAAATGGGTTGGGTAAGGGTATTTTAGTCTGAAAAATCTTTCTCTTGTTATTTTCAGACATATTAGCATTTCTTTAATAAAGTCTTAACAAAACAATATAGTAGATATGTCAAAAAAAAAAGAAAAAAGCAAAACAACAGTAGAGCGGCAATTAAGACTATACTTAGTTGAAAAAATAATTTTTTATTTCTGTTTCTATTTTCTGAAATTTAAAAGAATTTAAAAAATATATGTACGAATAAAAAATTCTTTTCAAACAAATTTTTCATTTTTTATTCCTGTTTTCTAGTTTTTTAGAAAATAGTAAACATTTTCCACAGGTCTTAAATTGAGTTTCGTTCTTAAATTGCTTTAGTAATTTAACTTAGAAGGACATACAACTATTATAAAACTCGATCAATTGTTCAGTTAACCAAGGATTTCTAGTGAGCTTCAGGGAGTTCTCTGCAATAACATCTTCATTCTGGATGCATTTCGGAGAATTCAGACATAATATCAAACTTCACACTAGTTAACTATTATAATATAACAAAAAGAACCCTTTTTATACTAATGATAGATTAAGGGCCTTGTTTGGAAAAATTACACATAAAGAAGAGAAGAAAGAACCTGAGCTTATAACAAGAATTTATATCCACTTGATAGCCTAACCTACAAAAATGGACGTATTCGTTTTCCTTCAAAGGCATGAGCTCTAAAGTAATTATAGTGTAAATGTATCAGAACCTGAAAATGTTGTGTTTCGGTTCCACAGTTTCGCCTCAACTCCTTACTTCGGCTCTGATGATCTAATTCCATGGCGTTTGAAAAATTCTCTAAATCCGTAGGTGCTGACATTGTAGTTGAACTATACAAGGATGAATTAGAACAATTAATCAAAAAACATTATACATAAAAAGTGAAAATTAGAAAAGACAAAGAAAAGTGTCAAAATAAAACATAGAAACAAGAGCTCTTTGTGAAGTAAATTTTAAAGCAACTTCATTTATAAGAAAAAATCTAGTTTACTTCAAAATCAGCCTTACATTTGAGTAAAAGATCCTATCCTATCTCAAAAGGACGAGGGGAAAAAAGGCCAATCTTTCTAAGGCCGCACTGATGAATACATACAAAAGGAAGCTCAAAGCAGAAACAAGAAATAGCGTAGCCGTTGCAAGGCATGCTTTTGGAAGGTGAAATCTAGGAAAATATGGTTGAAGCAAAGACAAATACTAAATTCTACCAAATTTCTAAAAGTAGCACTGCAAGAACAATTTTAATAATCTACTGGTGAGATTGTCAAAGAAGATATTCTACCCCCACACACCAAACTTATGTTGCAAATTATGAATGATAACATTTGTAGATGTCATCAAAAGGTCTTTTATGAAAGTTACTGTACATAGATTTAGATTTTTTGTATGCAAAACCTTGCAAGTCTAAAAGAATATGTTATAGCATGAAGCATAACTCATGGAGAATATCGACTAAACAAAATCACAATAACATTCAAAGAAAATCCCTGCTTACTACATCTCATCGCTCATGCCTAGGAGTATAACTAATGACCTTAAGAAATTAAAATAGAAATAGTTGAAGCCAATTCTTAGGATTGATATGAAAGATAAATTCAAATAGACTTAGGGTTGGAGGACCTCAATTGAAGCCATTTGGAATGATATGATAAGGTAAAGGAAATCTCCAACTGGGGGGAAACATTATAGGCATGGTTAAACTATTAGCATTTGGAAAGATAAAAAAGATTTGCAGAACGCAGAACTCACAGGTAGAACCTTAACCGAGTATTTTGTGGCATTAGGATCTGCCCCCTTTCCCTGATTAGCTGTCTGCACATGATAGAATTGCCAATTAGTGGCTCCTAGCATTAAAGTAGTATGTAAAAGCAATGACTTAAATGTCCAAGTCCATACTTCCAATCAGAATTCAACAAAATGACGCCTGGAATATCCAGAAAAAGTTATATGGACAAGCAATGATACCATAATTACATATTTTTATTCGAGCTGAAAACAAAATTGACCAAAATGGATAACTGGATAACCAATCCACCACAAAAAAAAAAGAGCCAATAAACATGATTGATCTGTGTAATTCCATGACCAAAAAGAAAAAGCAACAACTCGACAAGATCTATGGGCTTGATCACCACATTTAACATCAACTCCAATATAACCACCAGTGCATCTAATAAATTTGGTTCCACCCACCAAAATACAAATAGCACCTTGCACATTGCCCAACTCCACCAAAAAGTTCCTCAGAAGCAAATAAAAGCTGAAGAATTGAAATTATAACTCCAACTCAAAACCCAGCTGATCCAAAGTTGCCCTCTTTCATCTCAAGAAAAAATGCTTCACATTCTACATCAAACTACAATGTGATTTGAAAGCCTAAACACATCCTCCATATACATAAGAAAACAATCAATTCAGCCAAAAATTTAAGAAAAGTGTTACCTGTTCCGGATTTTGGAAAATTTCAATGAACGGATATTCCTTCTTCTGCCGCGTTAAACAGAACCCTGGATACTTGGGACGCTCGACCTTCTCAAACAAACAACACAATCATTAACAAAACCAAAACAACAACAGCAACAACAACAAAGTAACAGTCTCAGTAACAAACAAACTCACACGCATAAACTTCACGTCCGGATAAAACTCAACAGCTGCTTCCTCAAGTACTCGGTCTAGATGCTTTGTGTAATTTCCTCTGTAAGAACCTCTAATTCAGTTTAAATCAAATCAACAAAGAAGAACAAAGAAACAAACAGTCAGGGGTAGAATGGTAAATTTGGCCTGATGGTGAAAGCAACGACGACAGGTGGCCTTGGTGGAGAATGTGGACAAAGTCACGCTCCGATGAGAAGCGAATGAGACGAGAGGGTTTGAGGTCTTTGGGGTACCCTGTGTAGTACCTAAATGGAATTACGACAAAACCAGTGTTGCAATGGGATTAAAATTGACAACCGGAAGGATAGGATTGGAATATTTCCTCTGTTCAGAGGTGGAGATTGAGACTTACTTGCATGTTGCTCTCAGCTGAATCATCATTTTGTTGAAAAATGAGTGTTCTTCCATGTTTTGGTGCAGTGGCGGAGCCAGAAATTTGAGCTAAGAGGGGCCGATTTTAGTTCAAATTTCTGGTCTTGTGACAGTTACAGTCCTACTCCACATAATGGGAAAACAAGTTTTGGTTCAAGTATTTAATCAAACAAGTAATATGCTAAAACCTTAATTGATTGTTCAACTAAAACCTAAATATAAGATACCCACAAATAGAATAGCAGTAGAAAGCATTTGTTTTGAAAGCTTAATTAATAGTATATAAACAACTGTTTATTGGTTGGACTTGATTTTTCCTACAGCTCTAAGAGAAACAGGGTATTGTTGCAGTTGTATGGCAAAATAGAAATTGGATAGGGAAGATGGAGAGATGCTATGGGCGTGCTTCAAGTGGGAGTGGGGCTATTAAACACTAACGTCAAGGACCATCCACCAAAATGCATTAGCTCAAACACTTTGTGGGATCAAAATGAAAAAGCTTCTCCAAATTATACTTTGATGATAGCTCTGAAATAGTAAAAAGGCTGAACCAATTCATAAAACTTAAAACCACACCTTCAATACAATAAGCAAAATCACCAATCAACCATTAAAGTAAAAAAATTATATCCGAAGAAATATAACCTAACAGACTAAATAATGAAAAAAACTTAGTAGACACATGCATGTGTTAGTGATTAATATTTGCAGTGGTAGTTATGCAATCCTCAATATGCTAGCCTATCAAATTAACACAGCAGAATATGCAATTCAACCGATAAAACTGGCACGTGTATAGTGTTTCAACAATCCAAATTACCTGTGCCATACAGTAATTTACTAGCTTGAAGTACATCTCTATTAGGCTTGTCATCAAACACATCAACTGCATTACTCACAACCTGAATTTCTCAACCTATAAAACTCAACTGCATTGTGTTTTAAGAAATCAAATTCTTCACTTCTATGTATGGACACACTTGGAAGTTACGTTGAATTCCTACTTGAATAGGCTGGACAAAGACATAAAGCTCCCACTTTTAACCAGCGCAAGAACAACACCACGCTCCTGATCAGTACTAGTTTTTGTCCTTCCCAACAAAATCCAGCCGATATTTGCAGGGGGAAAAAAAAAAGACACCCAACTGCTCAGACTTCACAGTGAGCACACACAAACCAGACAATACACAAATACAACACTGTTGCCTACATATAATCGGCATAGAAATATTACCTATATACGATCGAATAGAAACATCAAAAAAGAAAAGAAAAGAAAAGAAAAGGAATAAGGAAGCGAACCTCAACAAGAGCAGAGACAGCAGTGAGGTCACCATGGCAGTCCCCAGGCTCCATATTCAGATAAGCAGTGCCGCCTTTGCTATAGTCTCCCGCAGCTTCCACAGCCTGAACTTCAGCAGGCTTAGTGCCCTGCGCGTAGAGATAGCCCTCTCCGGCAACATTTGCATCGGGAGTGGTAATGACGCATCCAAAATTGGGGTGGGGGGAAGTGAAGCCAGCGGATTTGTCGGCAATTTGGGCGGCGCGTTTGATGAAGAGAGCATCGTTGGAGTGGGAGTTAGAAAAGGCCTTGCACATGAAAGTGGCGGTGGATGAGTAACATGGAGGGGCTAGTAAAGAGAGGGCCATTATTTACAGTTGCTGTCTTATTCTGGATCATACATAACGAATTTTAAGCCATTCATCCATCTTCATCCGCGGACTCCTCTCAAGTCCTAAGTAGTGGCGTCTTTGGAAATGCTAAAACAATTAATTTCCATGTTCGACCCGACAGAGCAGAGGTTTGTAGAGTAATCCCTCATAAGGATTTTCAACGTGTGGATAAGACATAGTAAGAGACATATCCACACCCTACGGCTACGCTTAGCTTCGGGAAACAGCAATCAACGATTAGTTCATCATTTATCTTACATCGATAGACTGCCAATCAAATAATTATTAACCATCTACATATAACTGTGTTCTCCTTCTTTTCTTTTCTTTTTTTGCTTTCCTTTGTATCTTGTATAAATAAAACAATGATTTCAGAATTAAGTTGTGAATTAAAAGAAAGAAGTTGCCCGATAGCTCTTTAAAACTTTAGTCCGCAAAAACCATTATCAACCCTTCTCTTCCCTCTTAACCCCGCTAGTCCTCCTAAACGAGCAACAATGAAGGGGGCATTATTTAAAAAAGAAAAAAAAAAAGGAAAAAATCCCATCCAATTGAAATTACAAAATATTACTGAGGCAAAGTTACCCACAAAATACAGAGATAAAAAGTAGCATCAATTATTGGTAGTAATAAACCATATCTATGGTTTTGATCAAAGCATCATATTGGTCGTCATCGTCAAGACGCAGGCACACCAAATAAAATGAAGCTGGAAACTCTTCATGTTTAAACATATCAAGAAGGGATATCCAGTAGAACAACATGGGATGGGTTGGAAAGCAGTATAAATCAGCTGCTTCATTTATTCTTCTTCCTCTGCCTCTTCCAGCCAGTTCACAAATGGCTCCAGGGCCTTCACAAAGGTTTGCCTGCACCGATGCCAACACAAGTAGGATATTAGCTTTATACACCCCAATTAACGTAAACTTAGCAATGGTTTGGACTTTAGTTATAAATTTACAGGTCAACAGCCAATTTTTATGAGACCAGGACTTATTTGTGCATGGCGGGGGGTGGCTAGGTTATTGCCCCGACATCGAAATGAGATAATAACTTGCATACCTGCCCTTCGGATTAGTTCCCTTGCGGAACCAGTAAAGAATGGTGTCTTCCGCAAGCACATCCTGATCATAGAGAGACCTGATTATCTCAGGAAACAGCTTCATCAGCTTGGCGTCCTCATAGCATTGCATCTGAACTTTGTACATAAGTTCCAGCTCAAGTTTCCCACTGGTGCAGAACGCATTTAACAGTTCTGCCCATGTTTTCACCTGTATCAGACAAAATTCTGTCAGAAGGCCATTATTGCTCTTAAACTCAGTGATGTGTATCCGTATATGATACATAATACACGCGCGCGCATGTAACAATGCAAGCACCGAAATTGTGAGCAGATACTATTCATCAAAGAGTGCAACTTTTGCATGACATTCCAGGGGAAGAAAAAAAATTTATGCTTACAGAAACAGAAAAAACACCATACCTGACGTAAAGCCGCATTAGCGTTTTGCTGCTGGTTCTTACCAGACCACTGAACAGCATCCATTAATACATCCCACAAAATTCGCACAACCTCAACATCTGGAAATTTGGCATCTTTAATTTGTTGCTTCACATTGTCAATTACTTCCGAAATATCTGCCTCCTCTGCTATCTGTGTTGTTAATGCAGATTTCATCTCCTTCAACCTAACCTCAAAAATTTTCTTTTCATTGTATTCAACCAAGGGTATCAGTCCTTCCTTGCTGTAAACAATCACAAATAGACATGTTAAGAATACCTGTCTAACCATTCCCTGCACTTACCAAGAAGAAGCGAAAGCTCAAGTCAAACTCACGTGAAATGCTCAGAGAAGCCTTCAGCAGATCGCTTGGCAGATGGGAAGAAGTCCAGAAGATTGTCTTCCATTTTTGCACGCTTCAATATTGCAATAAGATCATCAAGGCTATTGTCAACCAGATACTCCTTAAAGAAGTCTGTTATAAATGAAAGAACTAGCCCCTTGGTAACAAGATTATCCTTAAGGAGTGGCTGGAACACTGTCTCTGGTGGAAGCCCAGATAACTTCTGGGAGAATGCAAGTGCTGTAAAAATTGCCAGCTTCTTCCTCTCATTTTCTTCAAAGAGTTCAAGTGACTGTAGGAATCTTCGCATGACATTTTCAAGGTTCTTTATCAAAAATGGCCTCCGCCTCAAAATTTTTTGTATGTAGATTACAGATGGTAAAATGACTTCACGCTTAGGCTCGCAGTCAATTATAGAGTAGGGATGGCGCTCTCCCTCATCAGGCTTTGTTGTTCCAGGTTGTGTACGGCCTCCTGTGAAAACAACCTACAGTTATGGAAAGAAATTAGGTCAACATAGAATCAAGAATTCACACTCCAGAGAGCTGGTCAAGCAGTTGGAATTATACAGAATTGAAAAACAAACAGCTGCCCCTGCCCCTTTAACAGGAAAGACATATCACCATAATTTTTCTCAGCCCATCTAAGTACTCTTAACAGAATGAAATTACCTCAAAGAAGGTGTCACCGTATCTTGAAAAGTTGAGGTCTGAGGATTCGAGGCTCTTAGCAACAAGTTCCTGCATATGGTGAATTTTATTGATCAGATTCAACCCAAGTAAGCACTAAGCAGTGAGCACAGCTACAAACTACGCTGAAAATTGATAGAATTTGCTTGTAGGAAGAATTACCAAATCACCAGCATTATCCAAATAAATCTGGACCACTGCATCCGCAAATGCTGCAG
>CAODLS011208024.1:0-12826 GCA_948243855.1 Flueggea neowawraea
ACTTAATCATGCAAGTTTCTCATCCTGTTGTGCTACCTGCGGAATTGGGCTTGGACATTATGGAGATCCTACAGCATTTGGCTTTAGTTGGAATTGACCAGCTATCCCTGCAGTTAAATGAGCTGATGCCTCTGGAGGATATCACCTTACAGCAAATTGCACGTGATGCTGCTGCTGAAGCCATGGAATCGAACAGGTTAATTTCTTTGTGAGCCCTTTATTTGTATTTGATGATGTAGTTATCATTTGTTTCCACATGCTTATCACTTTTTCCCAAATCTTTAACTTGATGTGTTGACTTGTAACCTTTATTTGCTGTCACAGACAGGGCCCTTTTGATGACGAATCATTGTTTGGAATAGATACCATTGTTGGGAAAAAGAAAGCTGGGGAATATTCTTCTAGTTGGTTATTTAGTAACATGAAATCCAGCATCTTTGGCACTGAGATGGATATGGGGTATGTATCTCCTGAATATCTCGCTTCTTTAATGCTGAATAAGATTGAGGGTATTTCAATTGAAGGGTTGAGAATTCAGTCTGGCTTGTCTGAGGATCAAGCACCATCAAGCTTCAGTCCACAGAATATTGAAAACATTTCAGCTTTTGAAGGAAAGAGTGCATATCTTCTTGAGCTTTTCAGTTTGGAAGGAGGTACTGTTATGCAACCATATGGTAACACTGACGATGTTAGATATGTTACCAAATTATTGAGTCTTTCTCTGACATTGGAGGAATGGCTAAGGTGTGATGCGGGTTTTATTGATGATGAGGATCATGTTAGTAACCATTCCATAGCAACCCTTGCAGCCCATCATGCTAAATGCATCAACGCTGTGGATGGAACAGCGGCAAGGGATGTCAACTTGGGCAATTCATCATATAAAAAGGAGGGCTTCTTGGGGAACAACATTACGATAGCTCGCAGAGTGCTACATAGAGATCCTCTTCGAAATTATGAGGCAGTGGGTGCTCCAATGCTTACTTTAATCCAAGTGGAGAGGGCACGTTTCTGTTCTAAGCCTATGCTGTATAGCACGGTGGTAGGATGCAATCAGCACGAAGGTAATGGAAATGAGGAGACAAGTAACGATGTTGGAAAGGAGGAAATGAAAGAAGAAAGCTCTGTTTGGTTTAGAATCAGTGAAGTCCATTTATCAGGCCTGAATACTGAGCCCGGGCGGATACCGAAATGGTGTACCAAAACTCAGCAACAGTCTGGGACTCGCTGGTTGGTTGCGAATGGGATGTCAAAGTCCTACAAGAATCCGTTCCCTAGGTCCAAGGCCATTGTAGTATCATACCCGCAATTGACAAAAATGGTGAAGAATCGCGATACCTTGTGGAGTCTAAGCTCTGGTTGCAATGACGCAGAAACAAAAAGGAACGAATTGGCTGGATTCACTTCACATACACGAAATCCTGATGTCATTTTCCCCGAATGAAAACTTGTAAATTTGGGTTGATTTTGTTTGTGCTTCTTGTCAGGTACACGTTTCTTTTGGCAATGAATACTAGACCTTTACTGTAATTTGATATCTTGCAGACGGTAAATTTGTACAGTGTCAGGGACCGGACCAGGTCAAAATGGTGAGATAAAGTTTATAATTATGTTTTTTCTTTTTCTGAGGTGCTAATTCATGAGATACTGATCAAATAAAAGAGTATATAGCTGACTTATTGTATTGTACTTGCATTTGCTTGATGTTTACTTTATTGAACCTTATTATCATTCACGCTATGTCAGACCTTATCTTCTGTACGAATTACATAAAAACCTGTGTTGACCCAAAAAAAAAAAGATAGAAATACATAAAAACCTGCCGTAAATTTTCAATACTGATAATTTGTCAAAAAAAAAAACATGTTCGGTGGTTTGAGTCCAGTAGTGAGACCAATTTTTCGTGATCAAGAAGGTGAGTGATATTGCACAGGTGGTGGTAATTAAGATCAGTAGCAATTTTGTATTGTCGTGTCATTATCGTGCTAGCCACATTTATATATCTTACATATGTCATATGATGTAAATATAGCAAAAATTGAATTCAAGTAAATCGTATCATGTCATTATTATATACTCATCAATTATATAATCGTATTAGAAATTGTCACCGCAGGTTATCTGTCTTTTTCTGTTCTTCTTCTGAAAGAATCATATACCGGTTAACAAATAAAAAGTATAATAAATAGGTTTGACTTACTAACCTCGATTCCAGCAGAAGTTTGCAACGAAGTAGGACCAGTTTTATGTTGGTTTTGAGAGCAAACCACGGTTGAAATGTGAACGAGAGTGCTCGGTTGTTTCGCAGTCTAGATGTCATACGCGATGTGTGCAGGACTTAGGACAGAAGACCGAACCTCTCTCTCTCCCGGTTGAGAGCTCTATCTCTCTCTCTCTTTGTGTGTGTGGTGGTGTGGTGGTGGAAGAAGAAGCATTCTTCTTCTTATATAAGCCACCAAATGGGCTCGTGGGCCTAACGAGCCTTATAGACCCATTTTTATTCCTAACTCAATTGGGTTTATCAATTGGTCTCGGTTCATACCTTGACTAACCGGGTTTTGTTCTTCTCAATTGGACTTTCCAATTGGTATTGGCTCACGGTCATGGTTCACACCTCGACCGACCGAGTTCGATTCACCCGTCATAGGCGGACCACTTTTTCCAACATCTCTCACTCGCACATGAAGGTACCTTAACTCGTCATGTATCATGATGAAACTAATTCCAATCATGATGAAGATCTCGTGTCATACAGGCAAATAGACCGCGCGACCAGCATACGATGAGAGCGTAATTGTTATACACATGTTAGGGTTATATAACAGCTTTTAACGCAATCCTACTAGAAGACGTCTCTCGTAGTGGAGCTCCTTTCTATCAAAGTGTATGCAACAACAGCACAAACTGCTGGAAACATATGCCTTCCCCTAGTTCGTAACCACACAATCGTTGCTTTCGAACTACTCGATCTCATGAAAGCTTTACTCATAGTTCACACATCATGTGCCACGATACATGAGAGTCGATTAAGCAAACTTTTGAGACTAGTGAGAATGCGTCTAGAAACAAACTTCCCCTCTTACGCTAGACAATCCACATAGCTAAGTTTACTTTTCCAGCTTGACACGCTTGGTCGAATCAATCATGATCATTAACGGTATGATAGAGTAGACAAACTTAACTACATGTTTTGGATGTGTTAAGGGTTCTAATGGTTGGTAGTACCAAAAACCACATGTTCACGACAGGGTCTCACACTAGGAAAAGTGAGATCGTTTATCAATCTTTTTCATCCCTATGGTCGTGTATATAACACACATGGTATGATCATATGGTGTGGTGTTCATTCCTTCCCTTGGAGGAGCGCATGTTTATACAACATTATTAACACCACACAGAAACTTCGGTTACGATGTATTTTGCCATATAACCTTAATCCACACTTGACAAAATTACTTCTGATTTTAAGGCAGAATATGTTAAAATTCTCTCTAAATTTTAGCATTTGATCATTTAATGATCGGCATAGGAATTCATCCTATAGTGTATAACTCTTTACATACGAATTTTTCTTGCCATTTTACAATGAACTCACGACTGTAAAATGCACGACGACCTATTGATTATGAGCGTGCTCAAGATCTCTCTCTACGTTCAAAACCAGCCTCATCTTAGTTCTTCCCTTAACGGACTAGGAAAAATAAGGTAAACACCAGTGTGAGTGTGTTACTTCTCTTTCCAACATACTTTCACACGTAACGCTACAACAAATGTCAACTCTCAACATTTGTGCTCGTGTATTGTCCACAATGATCTTATTAAATATCATGTTTTAAGGGATTATACACTTCATGTGTCATACGGGTCTTAAGGAACTTATTCCTTGTAGGCTTTTATTAACGGATCTTACGATCTCGTCTTGCATGAACTTACATTCCAAGTTCACTTTAACTTGTACTCAAATTTACTTGACCTTGTACAACCAAGTCCTTTACTAAATGATACTTGATCTCGACTTGCTACAATCGATGTTGACTATAACTAAAGACTATCGTAGGTTCTTTAGGTGGTTAGTGCTAAATAGATCATTCCACTTAATAACCAACCTTCTTATTGCACTGCAGATTATGAAGTTATAGTCTCAGCTTCTTTTGCCACACTTATATGTGTTCCTTACTATTATGTGGAGTGACCTTTCAGCCAGATAAGAACACATAACCAGATATGGACTTCCCTATAGTCCATATCATTACGTGGAGTTGCAATTGTGTCTTATTTTATCGCAAGCCCTCATGATAACACAGTGTCTTGCAATGCATCTAAAGCATTCAAGTATCTCGCTCACAACTTTTCAATACCCTCTTTATGTGTTGGATTTATGTTTGCTAGCTAACTTGACAACTTAGCAAACTCTAGGCATTTCAAACACCTAGACATTTAATACAAGACATAATCTTGTAATCAACACATGTACTTTATATTACAAAAGACATTCACATGACATTCGTATGAAGAACGTTCTTTACACATTCTTCTTTTCATATAGTTCATGGACGCACGCCTTTGCTAAGAGACTTGCTCTTAGTCACATGATATCTATAGATTATGTATTTTTGCATCTTAAATCATTCAAGTACTTTGTTGATCCATCTTACATGAAGAGCAACAACAATCCACTGAAACGATCTCTTGGAGCTCGACTCCAAGGTCAACCCATATCATATATCTCAAAGTTGGATCACGACCAATCATTGGTGTCATTCAAGTATACTAGATCGTTTCTAGCTACAAGTGTGATATCCACACAATTTAGAATGACAAGATTCACCTTGAAACACATGGTATTATCATAACTTATACGAAGATACCATTTTCTCGAAAAATGTCTAAGGTCATACCTTAGACAATGAAACCATTGGTTCAAACTCTATATATTTCATTTTCAAATTCTCTATTGAGAATTGGACTATAAAACCATTAGATTAAACTTTATAGGTTTCTACTTCAGATTCTCTATTGAAAAAATGAGTCTCTACATCTGTTGATATAAGTCGATATATAGACATAGTCTATTTGGTAAAGGTAAATCTCTTAACAAGTTGGACTTTCCAATCACATTGACTAAATCTCCTTTACGCGATTATCGATGTCTTACTCGATTTTAATGCTTATGAATCCACTTACTCCAATCAATTTTCACTCATTGGGTAGATTAACCCATTCTGAAACATGGTCAAATCTCTCAAATGTCATCTATACTTCCATTGCTATTTTCACTGGAATGAGTGAACATCTAATATACTCGTAGGTTCATCATTGACTTGTGGAGTTACTAAAAGGATCACGATTGAATCATTTATCGAAAAAATGTCGTCGTGATACTTTACCAAAAGGAATCATGATTGATTTATTTATCGAATAAATATCATTCTGAGACTTCATCCCTTTTAGTTTTATGCATTTCAAAAAAAATCTCCCACTGGGTTCAAGTTCCCTACTCCACTGAAAAACAAGAATCTTGATGCCCTAAGTGGGTTCAAGCTCCCTATAGGAACTCCCACTAGGATCAAGATTTTCTACTCCCACTAGAAATAAGAATCTTGCTACCACTAAAGTCAGGATCAGGAACATCCGTACACGCTTGAGGTAAATGATATAAAAGTTAAATCGCTCCAAGACTTATCATTGCATCACTTTCTGAGAAAGAGATTACAATTGTTTGGATTGATCTCTTGAGATTTTAAAATCCAAGCATACATTACCCAAGTCGATGCATCCCTTTCAGAGAAAGAGAAAACAATCGGTTGGATCGATCTCTTGAGATTTTAAAATCCAAGGTTGTAATTCACATCACATTACCCAACTTTATTTCTTATCATGTTTCCTCACTCTCCTAAAGAATTCTCCCACTCGGATGGAGTGATCCCAATGGTCTTAGTTCCTGAATCTCAGAGTAATAAAAGATTTCACTTTTCTAATCCCAGTTAAGAAATCTATTCCTAAGGAATGTGACTTCTTATGACTCAGTACTATGCCAATTTCTCATTATCCCATAATGGTTGTATCATTTTGACACAGTAAGGTATCTAAAATCTTACACCTCATAGTCTTTTCAACTAAGGTATCGTGTATATTGACGATATGTCTCTTGGTTCCAAGTGGTTTAGGTCATACACTCGACTAATCCACAACCCATAAGATATATAAGTAACGAACTTAGAGGTCTATAAATAAACAATTAATGTTATTTCTCTTTCATCACATAAAGCTTTGGACTCATCTTATAGATGTATCGACCTTAGTTGATCTACAAAACCTTATTTGTTTTCCATCTTCATTTTCAAGAAGTAAGAACAATCAAGAAGCACAAACTAACTTGACCATTATCACTTATGAAGAATCAAATGGATATGACTACACCTTCCACAATTATATATATGAATGTGATGAAATAGTAGGCATTAGCCTTGCCCTCTTATTCTTTTGACGTCAAACATAAAAAAATGGATTAATAGCAATGCGAATTTAGCTCGAAGTGCCTTTTGAAATGATTTCTTTTCTAGTATTTCCTCTTTGCAATGCTCCCTCTTTGCAATGCTCGCAATTCGACAACTTGAACTTACACAATTTCCTAATACTCCCACTTGAGCTAATCAACGTAGTCAATTTTGCCAAAGTGGTTGAATTGCGTGCATTAATTTCACATAATTCCTTATAACCACGTGAAGTAGCAAGAAATAGAAACTAGATCATTCAATAGTTAGGTTTTATACCTTAACTAAGAAATCATTTATAATACCAAAGTATCATTCCACTCAACCAAGATCTAACAAATACCATAATTGTTAGAACACAAATTGAAGGCAAACTTACATTGGGCTTCGACATTATGGAGATCTATTGCAAGAAAAAGTCCGGCTTTTGTACAAGTCTAACTTACATACACCAACACCTTAAACTCCCACTTTTAAGTTGTTCCTTGCATACACAACTTATTTCTTCTTGGAACTAGTTGGTGTCTAATGAAGTCGCATTAAAACTTCAGTTTGAGGATCCTAAAAGTTGAATTAATCGTCTACTAATGACGAAATTCAATATAGAACATCGAACAAGGTAACTCTTCTCACTTGCATGAGTTTGAGAAATATAACCTCAAAGGTGTATTATCTTACATATTGTGCGCCTTTGGTTTTTAACATTTCACTCACAAAATGTCAGCATTGTTCATGTTCGTGGATTTCCTCATAATTCTGTCTAGTCTCCACTTCTTAAGGACTTAAGGTTCTTAAACTTTTTCCTTGCCTTTGTATTGGAATTTCTCCAATAGAATAAGACGTTATCGAATTCCTCACGATCTCATGCTTGTGATAAACGTGGATTAGGTGCAACTTGATTTGCTCCTAACATATAAGCAAGAAGTGAATAATGACTTTGGACTTTGTCCTTGATCAAACTATGATCAGATCACTAACTCTCTAATCATGTAAGACTTACACCACTACTCGCATGATTAGGTTTTATAACAAGTATCAGTCGATGGTCAAACACCATAAGCTTAGTTAGTGTCACGTCAACTAACTGCTCCTTAAATTGCAAATTACAAATATATATTGCATCTTGATACTTGTAAATTAGCTAAGTGAATATCACCTTTTGTACCGATAAAAGACGATGATAAACGTAGTGAAATTTTCTAACTTCGACATCTTATAGACATTTCAGTCCAAAATGTGTTGAGTGGTATTCTACTTATTCTTGAATTTGGACATAACCAAGTTCAAAGAGGCATGAGCTTAGTTCTTAGAGTACATGCTAAATTTTTCTAATCTAGGAATTACGATTATTGCTACCTAAGTTCAACATAGTTTTAACATACACATATGTATGTCTCGATATCAATCGACTTTTATAAGCAGTGAATCACACAAATAACTTTGATAAATAACAAGACATAGTTGCACACAAGCAATTCATTGCAATACACATATATTTATCATCCAATCAAAAATTAAATTAGCATAGTCTCTTATTAAACTTTGAATCGAAATGTACACTAGGTGCACATTTACCATCTCGGTCTTAACAATTAACCATATTATATTTAATTTTATAGACAGTAAATAATGACTGTTTAGATTCACTTTTAAAGTTCATTTGACTTAAGAGAATCCATGTTGGTCATCTCAGTTATTGAGACAAACTCAATAATTGGACAATATATTCAACATATAAAATATTGCATAAAATTAAGGCAAATTAACACAATAATAAGTCAAAACAATAAATGAAATCATCTCCATTTATTAAACCAACATGCAATCCAAACAATCTATCTCAATGTTAATATACATTAATATTGGACAACATTAACACACAAATAATGCTAATATCCCAAAAGAATAATACTACATTAATATAGTATTAAACACATGTCTGTCAATTGGATACACGATGGACTTTTTCCAAAGTGTTAAAATAGAATTCATAAGTAGTCGTGCCAACTTATCTAAAATTCTATAAATCATACGACCTTAAAGTGGATCTCCCACTTCTCACGATCTCTCTTTTTGCGATCATGGTGATATTGGATATACCAATTTCAAAACGTTCTTAACTCACTAGAATCTCTAAGTGTCTTTCCTCAACACTTAGAGAATTATGTTTTCATGAAATTCTAGTATAGACCAATACTTTAACCAATATCGGTGATAAGTATCATAATCTTTTATGAAGTAAGTGAACATTCATCACCATTGTACACTTAATGCACAATCAAATCTTCTTTACTACCACCACATCCCAAAATACTCTCTTTTGGGAGCCGTGCAAATTCTTTCTTAATTTGTACTATGTTCAATGCAATGTGGTTTTACCTCATTCGTATATTTATAATAAATTACAAATAAAACGGGTATATACGTACTCGCGTATTTCCCAAATAATTGAAATCTAATTTCAATTATCTAAATGAGAACCACATTTGCACGTTTTAAAAATAATTTCTAAAATAATTCTTGGCAGAAAAATGCAATTTATCACAATTTTTAGCACTATTTATACACCAATAAATTGAGAAAAATAGTTCAAGAACTCAAAAAATTATGAAAAATATATCAAAAATTTCAGAAAAACGTAAATTGTATTTCTACAAAAAAAATTAAGAAAATGGTGGTTGAGACACGTATCACGCGCTCACACGCGACACGTGGAAGAACATACGCGCGTACACGCGCACTGAACTTTCGCCACGTGTCACTCTCGCGTGAAGCTAGGTATCGCACAACCATAAAGCCATGTGTCAACATCGTACAACGCCATATGTCACAATGACATTTTGGACACATGGCAACGATGCCACATGTCTCCATATCATTAGATACATGTGATGACGTGTCGGATCAGTCAGCATGCCATGTGTCACCAACGTATAGGCCTACATGGCACTATTTGCCACATGTCAACATATTATTCGTTCACATTTTGCACAGTCAACTTTGATCGTGTGTCACGTGGCGAAATGTGATTGGTCCGTGTGTTTTTTTCGGATCCTTCTTGATCCTTCTACCGCTGCCACGTGTCGTGATCCGAGTGATCTACGTGGAACCAATAGAAACGTGCCATGTCACCATTTTAGATCAAATGAACAAATTCATCTGTGTTGCCTCACTCAGTATTTTTCAATCGGGTTTTCGTCGATTTGACGACATTTCCGATGGAATTTCGCGACAAAATTTTGGCAGGTAACGTTTTCAAGGTCTTTGATCTCAAATCTTTTATCGAAATTTCGAAACTCCAACTTTCAAATTTCGACTCTGGACGGACTCGAACCAAAAACGACGTTCGAGAATTAAAGTTGAATACAAAAAAATCACAGTAGACATTCTAGACAGAGACCAACAATATTTTCAAAATATATTTGAAAAAATCGTGTTGGATCTGATACCAATGAAGGAATCATATACTGGTTAACAAATAAACAGTATAATAAATAGGTTCGACTTACTAACCTCGATTCCAGCGAAATCTAGTAATAGAGCATGACCAATTTTATGTTGGTATTGGGAGCAAACCACAGTTGAAATGTCAACGGGAGTGCTCGATTGTTTCGCAGTCTAGATGTCACACACGATCTATGCAGGACTCGAGACAGGAGGTCGAACCTCTCTCTCTCTCTCTTTGTGTGTGTCTTGGTGTGGTGGTGGAAAAGAAGCATTCTTCTTCTTATATAAGACATCAAATGGGCTCGTGGACCTAACAAATCCATTTTCATTCCTAACTCAATTGGACTTACTAATTGGTCTCAGTTCATACATTGACCAACCGTGTTTTGTTCTTCTCAATTGGACTTTTCAATTAGTATCGGCCCACGGTCTTGGCTTATACTTTGACCGATCAAGTTCGGTTCATCCATCATGGACGGACCACTTTTTCTAACATCTTCTGTTGCTTTGGAATTTTTCTTTTTCTGGTTACCGGTGTAGTGTTGTTGCAGTTTTATTTTGGGGTTATAATATAATTGTTATCTGTTCTTCAATTTCCAAATAGAAACACAAAGGGAACCAAGAAGATGGATCACCACCATCAATGGCAAATAATAATAACGCAAATTAATCCTGCAAAAAATTACAAAAATTGGTTATAAGCAATGTTGCGGCCCCTCTAAGTGTACGAATGGCTCACAGACCTCCCTAGCTAAGAACCACTGTGGCAACTACCATATTTACTCCATTAATAAGCAAGAAAGCTGTTCCACAGGTGGTCTTTATCTGAAATTTATTCTCACTGCTCTTAGCTGGACATTGACTAATACTTTCTGCTAAAAGAAGGAAGGACGACCAATAATAGCAATTTTTGTTAGGTCTGATTATGGAAACTCTTATTTGTTGGTAGGGGTCAGTTAATTTAATAATAAGTCTGAGTTCAAACTAATTTTGAAATTGAACTTACGAAAGATCCAAATTTTCAAGTGTAGACCTATTGATTTAGCTTTGACCCATTAGCAGCATTAATGAAAGATCCAAGTTTAACAATGGAAAACTAACAAGCTGCTAGTTTGGAACCAAAGCATTTTTTATATTTAACATATAGTATGTAAGAATTTTTTATATTTTATAATAGTAAAAATTGATGGTAATTTAAATATTTTTGTTTGTTATTATTATTTATAAAATTTTAAAAATATCCTTGGATGAAGAGTTAGCCTTTTGAGAACATGGACATAAATGTTTATGCAAGGATAAAAATATAATTTCGCATGTCAACATCTCATACTGCCCTGGTTAAAATCGCACCTGCTGCCTGAAAAATGCTAATTGGGCCAAACAAGTAATTTTTGGAGGAAAAATGCTACTTGCTCCTTAGATGTTACCTACCGTGGTCTTTCAAACAAGCCCAAGATAATGAGTTCAAATATAAATTTAATAAATTCAAATTGTTCACACAAAGTAATTAACTTATAAAAAAATGATAAAAAAATAGTTTTTCCTTGTAATATATTAATCACTAATTTTGTAAATAAGCCCATTGTAAATAGTTTAACTATGCTCGTACATTGAACATATTAAAACTAAGTATGACTTGTTTTGTAAACAAATTAAATTCAAATAAAATATAAAATTTGATTTGTAAACAAATTAAATTTGAATACATCAAAACTCGAATTCATCCCAATAATGGCATGTTTGTTGTAAAACGTTTGGTTGATCCATAGGTAAGCAGAAAATACATGTTAAAACAAAAAAGTAAGCAGAAGAAGATTTTTTTTCCCCTCATTATTACAATATCAGTGATAATAATAATGAGATTTTGATATCAAGCGAAGTGTGCTGTAGACGTAAAGCATCAAAACTTGCCCTTTGATCGGAACTAGAGATGACAATTTATACTCTACTCGACGGGTATCGGTTCTATCCATACCCAGTCAATGTGAGTATTACCCGTTTTGACTGATTATAAGTACATGTACGGATAATATTCGTATTTTACTGTGCGAGTATGAGTAAGATATGGATATAAAAATACCCTACCAGTACCCGTACTCTTACCAATTGGATAATATTCCTACTCGTATCCGTTACCCATACCCGCTACATATATATAATACATATATTCATATATAAAATACATACTTACACACACACACATATATATATATTATGTGATATATATATGTATTATATATATTTATACACACATACACACACATATGTATTACATATATTGGTTTTTACACAATACACCTACGATATTTTACAATATTTATTTTTCACTACCCACTTTTGCATATTACATTCACTTTTCAATTTTTTCAAATTAACAAATACATATTTTCAAATTTACCAACTTTTGTTTATATATTGTTGGAATGTTGTTGATATTTTATTGATGTTGTTCTATTTTTCAAAAATTAAGGTGTTATTTAGCTATATTTGTAACTTGTATATCTTTTACAGAGATACATAATATACAAGTATTAATTTTATAACTTGTTTATACTATGTTTGTAACTTGTATATACTATGTTTAGGTTATGTTTATGATTTGTTTATGTTATGTTTCTAACTTGTATATCTTTTACAAAGATGTAGAACATGCAATTATTAGTGTTACAACTTATTTATATTATGATGATAACTTGTATATACTATGTTTATGTTATATTTATGATTTGTTTATGTTATGTTTTTAACTTGTATATCTTTTACAAAGATGCAAAACATACAAGTATTAGTATTACAACTTGTTTATATTATGTTTGTAACTTGTATATACTATGTTTATGACTTGTTTATTCTATGTTTGTAACTTTTATATCTTTTACAGAGAT
>CAODLS011208360.1:0-10583 GCA_948243855.1 Flueggea neowawraea
TTCATAAGTGTTCAAAGATGTACAAAGATATTCAAAGGTGTTCAAAGAAGTATATACTATATAGGTGTTGAAAAGTGTTTAAAGGTATTCATAGGTGTTCATATGTGTACAAAAGTGTTCAAAAGTATTCATAGGTGTACAAAGGTGTACGAAGATATTCAAAGATGTACAAATATATTCAAAGGTGTATATAGGTGTTCAAATTTGGATGATGTACAAAGATATTCATAGGTGTACAAAAATGTTCAATTAACTGAACTTCAAAAATGTTCAAAGGTATTCATAGGTGTACAAAAGTGTTCAAAAGTATTTATAGGTGTACAAAGACGTACAAATGTATTCAAAAGTGTACAAAGGTGTTCATAGGTGTACAAAAGTGTTCAAAGATGTTCATAGGTATTCAAAGGTGTACAAAAGTGTCAAAAAATGTACAAAAATATTCAAATTTGTTCAAAGGCGTATTAAGATTTAGGTTTGGAGATTCGGTTCGGATCCGGTTCTAGAGAAAACCAAATCTCCGAAAATCGGTTCGGTTCCTGAGATCTCCAAATATCCGAACTGAACCGACCCATGCTCAGCTCTACTTTCTACTTCGATCATTGGCTTGATTTTTCTTCCATTTTGACTCCTTTTCCGGTTCTTTTTCACTCCTTTTGCTATTGTTTTACCACTTACAAGTCCAAATGCAAAGGTTTAAGTATTTTTTCCATGTTTAAGGCATAAATATGTTTACTTTAACTAAAAACTAAGCACAAATCAATTCCTCAATGGGTTGTAAATTAGGCTTATCTAGGAGAGATTAGTTAATACTTTAATTTTTTAAAGTTAAAACGCTTATAAACTTTTTCAACACAACATTTGTACTTTTTATCACTTTTAGCACATCCTTTTATTTGTGCTCTAATTTAGCACTACATTTGATTCTGTTATCACTTTTAGTATCAACAAAATTTCCATCTAAACTCTCTGTCAAATGCTGACGTAAAGTGACCACATGGATTTTTTTTGCCACGTAGCATGTTGGCATGTGGATTGTTAATGACACATCATATGAATAATATTCCATGTGTAAGGGTGACATGTGGCAAAAGTCTACGTTTTAGTGTGCCACATGGTAAAAAAATTCATGTCATCACGCCAAATCAATGTTTAACTAAGAACTTAAACGTATAATAAGTTGATGCTAAAAGTGATAACAAAACCAAACATGTTAAGTTAGAGGACGATTTAAAGGTAAAGCTAAAAGTGATAAATAGTACAAATGTTGTATTAAATTAAAAATATTAATAAGCCCAGTTAAAATTCGTGTAAAAAAAGGACCACGAATTTCAATTATAAAAAATGTTTAGCTAAAAGTGATAAATAGTATAAACGTTGTATTAAAAAAATTAATAAGCCAAGTTGAAATCGCATAAAAAACGGACCACAAATTTCAATTATGAAAAATGTTTCTTTATGCCCCAACGGTTTAGACTACCAATTTAATGTTTCAACCACAAAATTCAACTTCTGTTTCTCGTGGCTACTGCTGCTTTTCTTACCAACCGACTAATCATCCATCTGTAGTTGTTTAAGCATCATCGGCAGCAATTAAGAACATGTTTCTCCAACATCGGACCAAATAAGGCCAAAAATCCTACGATCCTGTGTCACCCAAATTGAATCTGAATCTTTTTTTTTATCGCAAAAGTTTATAATTGAGGTCCCTACTCACCCGCAAGTCCATTCCAAAACCTCTCTCAATGCAGCCATGTGAAAATAACTAAACAGCCAATAGATAGAGATGGCATTTGAGCCAGTTGTTGAGCTTCTGATTGGTAACTAGGAGGAAGAAGATAAAACTCCTTGACGTGGCTTTAATGGCTTCTGTTGTCCTTGTGTGTGAATATATATAAGTACACATGGTTTTATTTCAGTTTAGGGTTGTTTGAATTTTGCGACAATAATTGACAAGAAAACAAACGAGGGGAACATATCATCGTCCCAATCTCATTTCTATGAACATGGGTTCCCATGATTCGTATATATCAATGACGCAGCTGAGGAAGGTGTTCCTGCGGCCCACGCAACACAGAAGACTCTAGAGCTTGGAAACTACTAAACGCTCTAACGAATTATTCTTTTCTACAACTAAATATTTCAGAAATTCTTGTAATCTTTCTTTAATGACTACATTGTTTTCTTATTAAAATTATAGAAATTTATAATTTATATTAAAATAATTAATTAATTTTAAATTATGAAATTATACACCTAAATAAGGGAACATTGCACCTCAATTAAAAAACAAAAGTTGTAAGAAAAAAATATCTAGCTCCAACCTAATCTGCCAAAGAAATTAAAATGTTAAATAATTTCACTTTAATTTTACGTTTGTTTAATGTTATATAATATGGATTATTAGATTTTTTTCAGTGGACGGACTCATGGATTCCAATTTTTCAATAAATTATTATATTTAAATTAAATTCTTAAATCTTCAATATTAAAAACAATTTCAGTACTAATAAACTACAAATTCATTAATTTAACTCTTTAAGATTGAGAATAACTTTGTTTTTAGTATTTTTCTCTTGAAAGTTCAAGCGTGTAATAACCAATAATCTTAGAAGTTTACTTGCATACAAGTTCAAACGAATGAGTCATAAAATTCTTTTAGAAAAGTCCAGAACTAAAAAGGTTTGAGAATCATTAGCATCTCCAATTCTCTCTTTATAATAATTATTTTTTTATAATAAAAAATATTTATCTATTTTTTTTCCAATCCTTTTTTTATTTTACTATTTATCTCTAAAAAAAATAAAGAGTAAATTTAACTAACTATATATAGAGAGTCTATTTCACTCTTTATTTAATCGCGTTATTCATTAATTATACTTTCCACACCATATTTGTTTATTATATTTGAATATACAATAAAGAATTAAATTTAAAGAGTCCACTAGAGTTGAATAATTTTTTTCTCTTTAATAATAACTAAACTTTTTATTTATACAAATTTATTCTTTAAAATAAAAAGTAGTATTAGATATACTCTAAAGAGTGCGATTCTTTCAAATTATCCATTCAATAACCAACATTTTCAAAAACACCAAAATGATTTAAAATTATCTTTAACAATTTCTTTAAATTTGATTCTTGTTATCTGTTCTTCATTGACGAGAACATGATTACTAAAAGTTTTCATATTACCTTATTAAAAAAAATCATATTAAATCATTGCTTATTAATACTAATAATCTTCAGCTATGGTTGGGGATGTCATTAGGAATTAACTAATTTAATGAGCCATTCACTATTTCACAGTTTGAATCAGTTCATGATGTTAATAGAATTTGATGAACAGTAATAGTTGAACAGAATCATTATAATTGCATGACTACGCATATTGGTGTCAATAAAGATTGCGCCTTTTCACAACCAAAAAAGGTGTTTTTTCAAATAAATTAAATTTAATTAATCAATAATAGAATACAAACTTCAATTAAAAAGAGCTGGCACAGAGCCAATTACCTAATTAGAGAAAAAAGATTAGTATATCTCAAAATTCAAACTAAAGAATATAGGATTGTGGATACACCCAGGAAAAAGACAAACAAAATCAACGGAAGAACCTAAAACATCTATTATATTAATATGTCAATGTTAAGACTCGAGACCAATAATTACTTATAAATACAATCCTCTTTCAAATTGTTGAGACATTCTTTTAAGGACATCATCGTGCAAACCAATAATGGGTTTAAGTAAATAATACCGCAGTTGGGCTAGCCTTATGATTGCAAAGGGACATGGGCTACAATAACTAATGACGTTTTGCAGGGACTAAACATAAGGCTATGTTCTTAAACCTCCTGTTGAGGGATATTTATGTACCATGATTCCTATATCAGTTAGAAGTTGAGTCCAATGATTATTTATAAGCACATTACTATTTCAAATCACATAGACGTATTTTCAAGGACGAAATTATGTGAGTCATTAATGAAGCCAAAGTAGACAATAACGCGGTCGAGTAAGCCTGGTGATTGTCAAATTAAGGTGATCGAACCCCCACAAGCGCATACCTCGGTCGAGTAAGCCTAGTGATTGTCAAATTAAGGTGATCGAACTCCACAAGTGCACAGATGTTGATGTAGTTTTACCAAGGAGTATCCCTCAGGTTATCGTATCCATAGAGAACGAGTACTAATGGTGATCAATTCGTAAGAGAAAATCAATAAATACCATGAGTTGATTTTTGGGGTTTTTGATTAAGAAACACAATATTAATAAAAACAAACAATTAGAAATGAAAGGAGATAACCAAATAATAACAAAACGTTAGGACTTTCGAGATTTCAATTAAGATTCCTATTTGCTATATTAATGAATAGGGTTATAAGATTGAGTGTTCTCTCCACTAGATTTGCTTAAATCCTATCTCAAGTTTGTTTAAGCAATACTTACATTCACTAGGACGTTCTTTTTGGCCTCACCTAACTAAACTAGGTTCATTAAGTCTAAGGGGAATTTATCGAATACCTCATATGCATAGAATATGTCTATCCTAAATCATGTAAGTTTAATGCTTGTAGACCTCACATAGCCGTTTTCTTTCAATTCATCAACTAAGTTTATCAAAACTATCATCATAGTGATCAAACACAACAATAGTCAAACAAAACAAGCCATTAAATCAAATTCAAAGGAATTCTTCAAATATAGAAGAAAAGGCATAATACCCATCAAACAATCTTCAAATATTGTTTGCAAATAATCATCATTTGTTTACATTTCTAAGTCCTAACAATAAAATCTAAGCTACCATGACTAAAATAAAAGAAAAGCAATAGTAAAAATAAACATAAAACATTGTCACCAATTAAAAGGATGAAGAAATAGAGGGAGTATGGAAGTCAAGAACTCTTCTCAATGTCGCTTTGAGAGAGGATGTCCAAAACCTTTAAACTCTTCCTTTCTTTCTTCAAACCCTAACTAAGCTATCTAAAAAATTGAAAAACTAAAAGAGTGTTGTGATGTGTAGAGTATGTTCTTGAAAGGGCAAATAAGAGAGGTATTTGTAGTCCTCTGTGACCTCAAAACCGTTCAATAATTTCCTGCAAAAATGCCCCTAATTTGTGCCTTGGTCCCCACATTCCTTTCTTTAGCCGCTGCCATCTTTCTCATGTCTTTTTCATCACTTTTCATCCATATTCCGTACATTTTTATCCACCCTACACAAAACACAAAAAGAATACAAATTCGTGTATAATTAATTATACTTAGGGCCAAAATGCTATCTATTTATGATTGAATAACTATGTAAATTTATCATACATCAAACTCCCCCACACTTGCTTGTTTGCTTGTCTCTAAGCAAACCAATTCCAATCCTGGGGAGAAGAATACAATTTAAATCAAAGAGGCAAGAGATTCTTATACTATGCAATTAAAATTATCAAGATAGGGATACAATATTCATCAATTACACAAACCAAACCTTGGCATTAATAAATGGCAATTTCAAGAATTCATCCATCTAAATTTCCTAGACCATTGGCATCTCTAAGGCTTAACTTCCCTATTGCTAAATGAAAAATATGATATTCCTTTTGTTCTAGAGTAAACTTCATCATTCATTCATTTTTCATTCATTAGTGCTTTCTTTCAATTTTTCTTTCATTGAATTTTTCATTTTAATCACTTCTTTCTTTATTTTGAGTGCTACAAACAAGTTAGTGAATCAAGAATCCATGTGATTACACTTATTATTATCCTCTGAGAATACTTAACATTTATACTTCGAAGATGAGACCCCATGCGCTTATCCTTATTTAGGTTCACATTAAAAAAGAGAAGTTTGACCCTTTCACACATTCAAAATAAGCACCTTTTAATATAATATCCAAGTTTACTCTAAATTTTTTTAACACAATCAAACATTTAAGCAAATTTGATTAAGATCAACTTAGAAACAAGCTTGAAAGCATCTTTTATGCCATCACTATTAGTCTAAATTTGTTGAAAGACAACTTCTCAACCTTACAACCTAAAAATGCCAATTTGAGATTCAAGAAACTAACAAATAACTTCAATTTCTCAATTAATTATGTTAAAAGCATACTAACATACTACAAAATTCCTCCAAACAATTCAATTCAAACTCTATTCTTGCCAAGTTTGATGCATTCTAAAAAGAAATCAGTACAATTCAACCAAAAATTTCAAGCATTTTGAAGCACAATTAACACACAAGCACAGACTATATAATCAACTAAGCATCAAGTAATTAATAAACCGCTCCGCCACACTTATTTTGAACATTGTCCTCAATGTTTGACAAAGTAAATCCGGATCATTCCTAACAAGAGCAATGAACACAGGGACAAGTCCAATTTTTGACATTAAGCATTAAAAGTAAAGAGGGATAAGGTTAAGAAAGCTTTTCTATTTTCCATTTTGCCTGCTTTTTCTTTGTCCTTGATTTCATGGCTCCACTTTTAGGCATGAGACAAGAAAAGTTAGTAGACACATATGCACGATATAGGGCATGAGATCATAAAGGCATGTAACTCATTCCTACTTGCTTTTATTCAATGCAAACTAAAAAGACAAATGCATAAACTAAAAGATAGTCATAGTTTAATGTCATTATGGATGAAAAGTAGTTTAATGTCATTTTGGATGGTGATGTTGGAGCTATTTGGGATGCCAAACAATGGCGGATCTAGGTAGGGTCGGCTGACTCCACCGACGATGGAGGTACCCATACACCAACCCTCATTCTGCTGCCTACAAGCCTTAGATCTGCCACCCCTCTTCCTTGCAACTTTCTTCGATACAGATAGAACAAGGACACCTCTATTTTTAACAATTAACAAACCTTAAATCCTTCCTCTATTTCTCATTATCTTCCTAAGCTCTACACCCCTACCAAATAGTAGAGCTGGTCACCACTGTCGTTCCCCGCCTTCTTCTTGGCATCGTCTCTGTTCCCTTCGTCCGTGCTGCCCCCACGTCTTTCAAGTTATAGATCCACCATTGATGCCAAATAGTCCTTATTGTGGACTTCATGTATGGTCTCAATCATTTTCCATTGACTTTAATTGGTTTGTAATCATTAAACAAAATATCAATGGCATTACATGTATGAATTTTTGAAATAGAAAATGGACCACACAATGGAATTTTTGGGTTCCAAAGAATATGATTTTTGGGTGGTCAATATAAAACTTGTTGATCCTAAAAAAACTCACCTTTAAAAGCAATATCATCACATTCTTTCTTGATTTTATCTTTTAAACCCAACCTTTTTTTCAAACATTATTTCCCTCCTTTGTATTAGGTTTTGTCTCTTGGTCTTGCTCTATTAAAACTCTTTTGGTTTTGCATTAAGCTCTCCCTTTTTCTCCTTAACACCTAAAGATTGTGTTTTGGGGTTTGTGGACAACATGCAATAAGACTCTACCATCACGATCTTCAAGTGAGAGGAATTTTAAATTGATAAAAATATTAAAGTCGTGTATTTCACTCCTTACTATAAAGGTCAATTTTCCTATGTTCACATCAATTAGAGCTTTTCTCGTTGCTAAAAATAGTCTGCCAAGAATAATGGGAAACTTAATAGCATTATCCATTTCAAGCACATAAAAATCAGAGGAAAAATAAAAATTATCTACTTTTATCAAGACGTTCTCCACAATTCCAAAAGGGTGTTTAATGGATCGGTTGGCAAGTTAGAGTGAAACAATTGTCTGCACAAGTTCTCCAATCTCAAGCTTGTTGAATATTGAGGAAGGCATGAGGTTGCCCGAGGCTCCCAAATCATATAATGATCTCTTGATGTCCACATTTTCAATTGAGAATGGAATGGTAAAACTCCTCAGATCCTTGAGCTTCAGAGGAAGCTTATTTTGGATGACTACACGACACTCCTCGGTCAATGCAATTGTTGGATATTGCTCCAATTTTTTCTTATTAGAAACTATTTTCTTCAAAAAATTTGCATAATTGGGCATATGTGCAATAGCCTCTATTAAGGGGATGTTCAATTAAAGCTTCTTGAACATTTTCAAGAACTTCTCAAAATTCTTGTCGATTTTATGAGACTTCAACCATTGAGGAAATGTAATAGGAGGCATATATGACTTCACCTCATTCATTTGGTTTGAAGGGAGCTCTTGGTTTTGCACTTTTTCCTTCTTAGCTTCTATAGCATTATTGGGCTCTTCCACCACATGTTCCTTCCCCTTATCTTTTCTCAATTTCTCCCCCACTCTTGGCTCCTAAAGTTCTTTCCCACTTCTTAAAGTACTAGCCATTACACTCTCCTTTGGGGTTGACTTGGGAGGTACTTGGTAGCTTCTATTTCTCCCTATCGAAAACCACCTTGGCAATTGGACCCACTTGCCTCTCTAAAATCAAAATGGTGGCTTATTGAACTTGAATAATTTGATCTACTTTAGTATCTCTTACCTTTATTTTATACATATATTGCATTAAGAGGTCTTCAAGGGGTGGTTTCTTTTCTTGGGTATTTTCTTTTCTTGGGTGTTTGTTAGGGGTGGTGGTTGTTGTTAATAAGGTGATAGTGGTCTAGGTTGATAGTCTGAGGTTCCTGTAAGTTCTAGGTGGGTTAGGATTGGGGTCTTTCCAAGCAATTTTAGGGTGGTTGTGCCAATCTGGGTTGTAGGTATTGGAATATGGGTCATTTCTAGGTTGGGGTTTAGCAAAACTTCCCACATAATTCACCTCATCAAATCCGACACCCACTTCTCAGGCCATCCCACAACTAGCATCACTATGCTCCATCGCTCTACAAAAAGAGCATTGTTCTCTACCCATAACTACTCTATTGATCAACAAATTCAACTTTCTAGACAATTCAGCAACTTGGGAAGCTAAATCGAAAGAATTAGTGGTTATCTCATGAATTTTCGCTCTTCTTCCTCTCACCGCTTTTTATTGAAAGTTGACGGCAAGCATCTTATAGATATCATAAACTTCTTCAACCATTTTGTCACCAAAATAACCTCTCGTTGCGGTTTCCACCGAATTTTTCCCATGTATGGTTAGCCCATCATAAAATAATTGTGTGATCAATGCCAAAAGGAATTAATGGTGGGGCATTGACATAAGAGCATCTTAAACCTTTCCCATGCTTCATGAAATGGTTCTCCCTCCATTTGATAAAATGAACAAATCTTGTTTCTTAGCTCTACCGTCTTTTAAGGAGAATAGTATTTCGTGATGAACTTCTTATAGACCTCCTCATAAGTGCTAAAAGATCCCTTTGGTAAGTTGAATGGTATATGGAAAATATTACATCTTTAACTCATCTTCCACCAAACCATGTAAAGGGAATGTTTGAATGGTAGTGTATAATTCCCTAAACAAAGAGAGTGGGTCCTCCGATGGCAAGCAATGAAATGAAGGTAGTATGTTGAACTGGATGTTCTTCAACTTATAATTTATTGCTGCTAGATTCAACCTTATACAAGATGGTGAGGCTTCAATCACCAGTCTTTATATGTCTCTTAAGCTCATTCGCACCAGCACTGGGTTGCCAAGGCCATCACCCGACAATTGCCCCACTCTAACCTCATCCTTATGATTGTCTTGAGGCCATGTATTCTCCGTCATTCTCTCCCTTCTTCTAATTGTCAGGTTCGCCCTACACAATCTTTCAATTTCTAGAATCAAAGGGATAATCTCCTCATTTTCCGAGCTTATAGAATGCCTCAATAGCATGTACTACCTACAAATGCAAAGAAGAAACAAAATTAAACAAAAAAAAAAAGAAAAGATCACAATTAGTAGTGTCGTTCCCCAACAATGGCACCAAAATTTTGATCGCCTTCCTGTAAGCGCACCATTATCGATGTAGTTTTACCAACCTCTGTTTATCCATATCCACATAGAAAGAGTAATAATAGTGATCAATTTGTAAAAGAAAAGCAATAAATACCATGAGTTGAGTTTTGGCATTTTTTATTAAGAAAGACAAGATTAATAAAAAACAAGCAATTAGAAATGAAAGGAGATAACTACATAATAAAAAAAACATTAGGATTTTTGAAATTTCAACTAAGATTCCTATTTGCTATATTAATGAATGGGGTTATGCGATTAAGTGCTCTCTCCACTAGACTAGCTTACAGCCTCTCTCCAATTCATTTAAGCAATGCTTACATTCACTATGAGGGTTGTTTCGGCCTCACCTAACTAAAATAGGTTTATTGAGTTTATGAAGAATTTCATTGAAAATCTCACATGCATAGAATATGTTTATCCTAAATCATGTAAGTTTAATGCTTATAGAACTCACCTAGTATTTTTTTTTTCGATTCATCAACTAGGTTTATCAAAACTATCATCATAGTGATCAATCACAACAATAGTCATACAAAACAAGTCATTAAATCAAATTCAAAGGGATTCCTCAAATATAGAACAAAAGGCATAATACCCATCAAACAATTTTCAAATATTGAATATAAAACACAATACTATTCATAATAATAGCAAATAAGAGGGGTGTTTATAGCCCTGATGTGATCTCAAAGCCCTTCAATAATTTCTTAAAAAAATGCCCTAACTTG
>CAODLS011208442.1:0-10281 GCA_948243855.1 Flueggea neowawraea
TTATTGACTGACGAATAGAGATTTAAGAGACATATTGCTTCTAACTCAAGTTGTGATTGTTGTTCGGGCCAAGTTGAGTCTTGGGGCCATATTATGAAATGTTGTATTTATGCTCAAGCAATTTGGAGCGAACTGGTTGAGGAGGGTTCTCTTATGGAATTTCTTAATTTAGATGATGAGACGTGGGTTCTCAGTAATCTTAAGAATGATAAGAGAAGTAGTGAGGGAACCCCTTGGAATATAGTTTTTGGTGTGGCATGCTGGTTCTTATGGAAATGGCGTAATGAGCACATTTTCACATAGAAGGTCATCACCAGGATGAGTGAGCATATCAAGATTCATGCCAAAGAAGTGTATGAAGCTACCAAAAGATTACAAGGGATTAATGAGATGGGGACACAGAGACGAGTGGCTCTGGGATGGAAAACCCCTCAGTGTGGTATGATTAAACTTAATACTGACGGATCACATCTGCTAACAAATGGACAAGTGTCAGCCGCCGGTCTTTTGAGGGATGAGAATGGCAATTGGGTCCAAGGTTTTTCTATGAACATTGGAAAATGTAGTCCTTTAAATGCAGAATTGTGGGGCATCTATAAAGGACTAGAGTTGACATGGGCTAAAGGATTCAAGAAAGTATGTGTGGAGAGCGACAATAGTACGTCAATCAAGTTGATTAATCGTAAGGAGGTCTTTGCAAATCAACAATGGGCCTTAGTGGATACCATCAAGAGGATTTTGAAGAAGAGTTGGGATGTCAAGATTACTCATGTGTACAGGAAATGCAACAGTGCAACAGATTGACTCTCTAAATATGGACACTCACTCTCTAGAGGGCATCATGTATTAGATCATCCTCCAGTAGGGCTGAGAGACATTTTGATGAAGGATAGAAATGTGTCTCTTCAGGATAGACTTTATGATTGAGTCCTTTTGTATTTGGCATGTATTTTTGTCTGTTTTGGTTTTCTTGTTGTTGACTTTGTTTTGTATGCATGTTTGATTTTGTCTTTCTATTTCGTGTTGTAACCACGGTATTTCTCCGCCATAAGTGAGGATTATTAGTAAATTGATGAGGTGCACCCTCTTTTTTTTTTTAAAAAAAAGTTATCTTTATATTCATTATCTTCTTTATTATAAAGAATAATCATTTAAAATTCAACTTCAATTTACTATTTATATCCGTCTTTATTTTTAAAAGTAATATAAAAAGTGATGCTTAGAGCATCTCTAATTAATGCTCTCTTTAAAGTCTAAATTTTTTTATTTTTGCAAAAATAAAGTTTCAATGCATTCTTTATATTTTAAATTTAGATTAGAGAGTGGTTTTGACTCTCTAAATTTGGATAACCAAATTCACTCTTTATCTTTGATGTTATTAATGAGGTTCAAGTTTCTATAATATTTCTACCACTCTTCTTATTTTTTATATATTTTTTAATTATTTTTATTCTACTTCTAAAAGAAAAAAAAATTAACTTCAGAGAACACCATTGGAGACAATTTTTATTTCCATTATTTATACTTAAATATGCTCTTTATTTATACAAAAAGTACACTAAAAAAATAAAAAATAGCATTGGAGAAGTTCTTACTCTCCATTGTAGTTGAATAACTCTCTATTTTAGTTGTCATTAATGAAATTTATATTTTCTCACATATTTTATTTTTTATCTCTCCTCTCATTTAATTATTATTCTCCCTTCTTCTAATAAAAATTTGTTATCTACAAAATAAAGAGTCAAACTAAAATATAGCATTAGAGGATATTTGTATCTTCGATCTACATAATTAATTGTATTTTTCATTTTTATCAAAAATTCTCAAAAAAGTAAAGAACACCATTAAAGATGCTCTTACAAGTACTCTTCTACCATGAAATGTTCGAAGAACTATGACTAAATTTGGTAAGAAATCAGTTTTATCACCGTAATATCAATCGCTAGGACAAGAAATAGGAACCAACCAACATGACCTAAGTCGAATATTGTCACTCTCAAGATTTAAACTCTTTAGCATGATAAAAATACGCCTTACTAGCTAGATTACCTCATGCGGTGGTAATCAGGTCCTAATGCTTTTTTTTTTTGTCAACATAAAGGGGAGTTGGGGGTTACCGAGGGTAAATACCTCCTTGTTCTTACTCCCTGTCGTGACATGTGGCTTATTCGGTGGTAACTGAAATTCACTCAACACGATACCCGCTGAAAATCCATAAAGAAATACACCTAAATAAATATTCAAAAGAACTTGAGAAAATAAAGATAGGTCCCAAATTTGAAACATCTACAAAATCTTATTTCCTTTTTCGCTAGACCACCTTTAAGAGGTAATTTGGTCCTAATGTTAATGGTCGTGGGGTGGAGCATTAAAATTAAACGCGTCGTTCCCTATATTTAGGACTTGGATTGACCGATCGTGTAAATTCATGTGGGATTGTACGATGTTTTTGATGAATACTTTTGTTAAAGGGGGTCCCATAGTTCTTTAATGAAAGCCACTCAAATGATGCCACGTGATGCTTTCGCTATTTGCAAAAATGTTCTTGTGCCATCCAAGGTGTCTTCCACTGACCACAGAAGGGCCTATATAAATAGAGAAATTAACCTTTCTTTTTCTCTTTGTTTTTTGAACTGAAAATTTATGTCTGCATTCAACCTTTTATTATTTTAATTATACATTTTATATTACAAATCTATTAATTTAATTTAAAAAGTATTTTATTTGTCACTCAATTTATAAAAAATGACTATCTTAAAAGTTGATTTGAACTGTTAATTTGAATATTTATTTTTGATTAGAAAACTTTGATTTTTGGAAAAATCATGGTGAAACATATAATTGTAGTCATTTTATTTTTTCAATGGTTAAATAACTGGCACTTTGAAAAAATCATCATTAGATTTCTGACAATTACATTAATTTATTAACGAACATTTGACAAAGCCATTTGTTTAAACATATGCAAATTCTAATCCACAATTCCATCTCAAAGGAAACACCTGACCTGAGTGTCATCAATAAATTAACTAATCATGTTAAATATTTTGTATGCTAATAACCAACCGGCATATAAAATTGAAACTCAAAAGACAAAGAAAAAAAATTAAAAACTACATCAAAAAATTGACAAAATTTACCAACTGTTTGGGAGCCAGATACACTGCCATTGATGCACTACAAGATTAATTATTGAGAAATAGAAACAGAAGAGGATGTATTAGCCCTTTCATTGCATGACAATATAGCGTTGCACGGCATCGCCATGTAATTACGAAAACTTTGCTGTTCTATAAGAGATCCAACTTTTGCATATTCTTTGGTGAAAAAGTTTCACTACAACTATGATACATAGAGCTCGGCACATACTAGATATCCGGAAAAATATGCATCCCGAAACTCGTTATCTATTTACTTCGATCTTCAATTATTCCTTTCATTCTATAGACAACAACCGAGGACTATAAAATTTCACCACCTCATAATTATACGCCTTTGCAATTTAGTATTGACGAGATGCACCACTGTCATCGAGTCATCACAAAAAGTTCCTGATCACAATGGCTGAAGTTATTGCTCAGGAACAGTAGCTGCACCAACAGGTTCATATGCGCCGATTGGTTGCTGCCTACGTTTCCAAACCAACCATATACCAATGCCTGATAAACTAACGAGCACCGCTACCAATGATCCTACAGCCACAGCCAAAAAGTGTGGTTGCCACCATGTCCTGCAATGCAATAAAGGGAACAAATTTGAAAAATATACATCATATCTTCAGCAATTATTTTCCATACGAGGTGTAAAGAACTGCAAAACCCAGTTGCAAAATGGCATACAGCACAACTTAAGACCTGAGTAAAGCACGTATATTTTTCCGGCATACACATTGCTGCTGCTTCACTATCTATATGCGTATCCTTAATTTAGCAACCGAGAAGAATGGGCTAATTCCGTTATAAATTTTATAGTCCAGCTATCAGGTTGAGTTTGTTATTCAAGAAAGAAGGAAATGACATATGGTTTCTTTTGAGGTTCAACATTCCACTCAACCAATTGATAGCTCCCAAATCTCTCAGGAAATTGCATCCGATGTTCCTTTAGCCGCAGAATTATATCCTTCACCAGGAAAAGAAAAAAAAAACATTAGGGAAAGAAGCAAAACTTCAAGAGAGGGGGAACTGTCAAACCATCAAGTCACATATAAGCACGGGGAGATTATCCCAATTGTGTGATTACCATAGCTGTAGTATTGGAAATGTAATCAGCGGACTCTGCAGGAGAGAATGCCCCATCTGACCAGGTAATTTTCTCCTTTCAGAGTGAAATTCAACATATGAACCTGAAAATTTTACAATTACATGAGTCTATAAATGCAAATTATGTCCAATTTTCTGCAATGCTGCTCATCTAAGACAGACACCAAATCTACCAGTAGTGTAATCTGTCAGAATGTACTAACACTGAATAAATTGAATATTAAACCTAGATCTGACCTAATGTGATTGCTTAGAAATATCCTCATCTGCATGATTCAAATCAATTTATGCATATACAATCAAACCAATGATGCCATACCTGTAAATTATCGATCTCAAACTCCTTGGCAATAAGCTCAGCCACTTCTGTGAAGTTGGGCTTCATGTCAGATTTGTTCATACTAATCAACATCTCAAATGTAATGATTCCAATTCGAAACACTCCTGAATGTTACATGCAGAGGAAGAACATGAGATACAAGACTAGAGACTGCACTGTAAAGGTTAACACCATCCATCACACAAAAAATAGCACAAAAAATAACACACTGCTTAGTCCTTAATATAATAGCTACAAGGAGTCCAAATAATAAAGAGAACCTCCTCCAACTGCCAAAACCATTGCTGAATAATAAAGAAATTCACCTGGAAAGGAATCAGAAGGCAATTCACTTGGTGCTGGGACAGGAGGAGCAGTTTCACTTTTATTTCCATCAGTGGAAACTCCTGGTGCTGGACTAGACGCACCAGGAACTTGCAGTCACTTCCACAGTTCCGAACAATTAGTCTTCCAAAAGCCAATTTTGTCATTCTCTCGATCATAAGTCACAAGAGTATTACGAACAACAATTCCTGTCTCAAGTAAAAAAAAATAAATAAATTCAGATAAATTGAGGATTACAGGTAATTTTTAACTGTAATATTGATGTATATAACACATATTACAAGTAGGAACTTCAACTGAATAGCATACATGTAAATGCATGTATACATACAAACTGAAATGGAGATAGGACAAGTTATACCTCCCAAAAGTGTTGTTGGATCATGTCCATTTGGAAAAATTCCCAGGCAATATGCACCGCTAACCTTTGTATGCTTTAAAACACAACCAAAGGAAGACAGGTGTCACCAATTTAAAACTAGAAGTGAAAGAAAACAAGATCCCCAAACCATTTGAACCAATGCTAGGAATCAAGAAGAGAAATAAGAATAGTAACAAGTATATTACCCGAAAGAGGTAGTTCTCTGGAGATAGCAGCAACTTCTGACCATTGCTGAATACCATATTTACCTCTGGAAATAACTTTGATAATTGTGAAACTTCCCTAAATCTAAATTTTGAGTAAAAAGAGTCAGGAATAAAATTAAATACTCATCCAATCTCAGTGCAAAGAAAACAAAAAAAACAAAAGATGACGAACAAAAACATTTGAATTCTTGTGATAGGAAACACCTTCGAGCACCAGAAAAACAAATATCATTATAATTTGGATCAGGGCCATGGATCTGTTTGAGAAAATGTGTCTCCTTCATAACCTGCATTTAAGAGAAACCCATTCAACAAAATATGATATCTGATCTTCTATAACTAAAACACACAGCAACATCATCGAAAATGCAGGCATTGCCAGCTGAATTATTATTTTATTAAACTAAAATCTAGGCAATTCTTACAGCATTTTTAAATGCTGCAAAAGCTTGATGTGGAAGGTAAGCATAAGTAGTTCCACTGTCCAATACTGTTCCGTGCTTTCCATCAAATACTTTTGGGTCCAACTTCAATGGCTTCCCAGCAACATGTAGTTCCTTCAGTTCAATATTGTAATATGGACTGTTGTCAACCGAAAACTACAGTAAATGTGTGAGATATACTAAAACGCATACAATTCATAAGCATGACGTGAGATGTACCCTACCTTCGAAAAGGGTCGGAATGAGTAAAAATCATATCAGGAGGAGGAGAAATCCTACCAAGAACCATCGCACCACCACCAAAATCCATCCCACCATAACATAATGAAAATGAATCGCTAATAACATTTTTATCAATAAGCTGATCCACAATACTGAGCCGTCCACGACCTAACCCCATTATACCATCAGCACGCTGGCTGTAAATATCACCAGTTTCCACATTTTCACAACCAAAAACAACACGTTGGGGGACTAGTTCACTTTCATTTCCAAAAGAAATGACATCCTCCGCCAAGACACCACTGCTTGAGCTCTCTTCCGCATACCTTCTCTCATAAGTGCATTGCTTTCCCTCATCATCACAATCACAACTGGGATTGCATTTCACAGGATTATATGTTTTAGACAACTCTGGCTGGAACCTCGGATCCTAGAAAACAACGGCAATATCACTTCTCAAACAAATTGCCTAACCTCAACCAAAAAAACTCCGCCAAGGAACGACATCAATAATCAACACGGAGTTACTAATACAGGGTCGATACTACAATTGACGAAATTAATCAGTTATTTCACATACAATTATGAACTGTAACACAAAAAACCTGATGTATGCCGCAATGTTCACAGGTCGAGCACGGAACGTAAGTGACAGTACTCCCGGTGTCCACAATAAGAGCGAATTCTTGCGGCGGTGTCCCGATAAAGAGCCTCGTCGTGTAGTAACTGCCATAAAAAGTGAAATCAGAATTCAACAGAATCAAATCACAAATTCAATTTGACAATTAAAAGAAACACTGAGTGAGATACCCACCCGTTGGCTAGAAGATCGTCGTAGAGGCGCATGTGAGCGTTTGGCAGACGGGAGTTCTGGAGATGACGGCGGCTAAAATCGCCGTAGAAGGTTAGATGGCGGGAGGATGTGTTGGGAGTGGAGAAATGGAGAGGAATTATCATGGCGGATTTTCTGTGATCATTGAAATTGACGGCGAGAGCAAAGGCACCGAATGCATCGAAGAGGAACAGTGAGAGGGAGACAAGGAGAGGATGATAAAAGCGCCGAGACATGACGGAGGAGAAGAGGTGGTCAACGGAGGATGAGAAGGAGAAGACCTACACCTAAAGGAGGGTAGCAGCTTAGTCTGTTGGTGTTTTTAACAAGGACGGGAATTGGAAGTTACCGGCTCTCCGTCTGACCAATGAAAAACCGCCACGTCTTAGCTGACGGCATCTGAGTCAACTTGTGTAATGGGAAAAAATAAAACAGGAAGAAGAAAAACAGTTTAGTTTTTTAATTAATTCATATAATAATAATAATAATAATAGGTAGGGTAGGAGAAAATATCTAAACACTCTTCAAATGGATTATTACTTGAAAGGGACGGGAATGTTTGATTGAATTATTTTGATAACAGTAAGAAACATTATAAAAATTAAAAAAAATAGTGACACCAACACGTTTCCTTATTGTGACCTCTTACTTCATCAATGGAAAGCAAATTGGAGAATTATGAAAGCGAGTCCACCATACCATTTTCATACCACCTTCTTGACGTTAATATCCCCAAAACAAGGTGATTGAATCAGACTCGGTGATTATGTTACGTTACACGTTGAGTATACAGTTTAACCAAATGGTGTATTTATGGCCCCGGAGTTGGCGTCTAACACCACCATTGTCACCTAACGGCACCGCATGAAACACGCAGACTGATTTCATGATGGAATGCTACAGACGTTTTGTGGGTCTGTGTCCGGGCATTATCCGCATGAAGACAACATCAAATCACGCACAACTACATGAAAATGGAATAGCAACATTACAAATCAAAAAGATGGGTTATTGTATTAGACAATAACATTATAAACCAGTTTCCAAAAATCAACCAAAGTATCCAGAACAGTGCAAATCTCAGAAGTCAGAATGCCCTGTTTTACAAACATGTCCTTATGACCACTTGTCCAGGAGAAGTTCAGAGTTCCGGCCACCCAATGCCGATTTCTCTGGCTACAAAAACACAACAAGCTACAAACACAACTACTACTACCACACTGAAGCATACTAAAACAGTTATTCACTTAAACAACAAGCCAACTGAAAGAAACAAAAAACATATTCCTCAGACCTATGACTTGCTAAAAATCATCCTCTGATCACAATACTATGGAAAATGTACATTCCTACACCAGTGGCAGCCTCCTCCTGTCAAACCAAGCAAGCACCTTTTTGCCGTACATATTGTTGCGCATCATTGGAAGGTTCATTTAATCAGTCCAACCAAAGCTTCGTAAACTTCTCCCTGCTCAAACAAAAATGGAATCAGGTCAGGGCAATCGATCCGAGCCTATTCACATTTCAATTTGATCACTCTAGATAATGACAAAAAGATGAGCTAAATGACCAAGAATGAAGTAAACACAGTACTACTTAAGTGGTCTAAATACATACTGAAGTTTTAAGCATGCAATGGTACAAAGAATGTGTCCCAATGAACAAACCTTTGCTACCATTAGAGCTGATTGGATTACAAAGTTGCCATACTGATCAACAAGTATCATAGAAGCAGTTGAGCTACAAAGCAACTCAATGATAATTTGGGAGGATTGCTCCTCAGTGGACATTGATAAGCACTTCTCTATAACATTGCTGCCATACTTATTCCGGGAAAGAGCTGCATATTCCCTTCGAAGACGCTTAAGCATATCCAAGATAATTTCTGGAATATTGGATCCCAGTAAATGCTGAATTACATAATTTCTAGACACAACAAAAAATGAAAGGGTCTCAACATGAATGCAGCAAAAAAAAAAATTGAAGAAACACATGGATGAGCTTTTCTCAAAGTAGAACATACCCATAAGGATCTTCTGCCAAACAAAGTGCATTTGCAATTATCTGAGCAACCAGCCGATCTCTGGTCTCTCCTTGAGAGTTGTCAACACAAAGCTGCAATACGCAACAGCCACTTTTGTCCCTTCCAATGTCATAGCAGTGTTTGGCCGCTTCATTCAGAAGGTACTGCCAAAGAAAATCCTCAGTCAGCATATAATCGAGATACCTATAGTTTGACTTAAGGCTACCCGATCAAACAAAAAAAAAGAAAGATTGACTAAGGCTATATATATTTTAAAATGTTCCAAAGATGTTAGACTTATCTAGATTCAAAATCATCCGTTGCTTGAAATTTATCTTATAACTAGCACTACGCCTGGTCCTTAGAGAACCAAAAAGGACTAAACATATATTTCTACAATTGTCTCTACGTGCTTCAACAACCAACACCTCTTCTCACCGTTCTTTTATAAAAATAATTTTGTCAATGCCATTAATCCTAATTAAATGGCCAAGATAAAACAATTAGAATACTCAGCTATTATGGGCAATACTTCTACAAATGTGGTTCCTTAAAACTATGTGCAAAAAATCTATCTTTGCAGGGTGGAACCAAGTAATAATGCACATATATGCATGGACGAGTCGTCATTCTAACAACCAAAAACATAACTCAAAACCCCTCTAAAAAGCTTAATGAACAATCATGATTCCAAACAAGGAAATACAACCTCTAACCATGTGATAATCTTGAATCTAAATCAAACAGAATGATTGAAACAATAAAACGGATTTAGCAACCACATTTCGCCATAAAGAAGTTAAAGGCGTCACCTTGTTGTCCTCGAAAGAGAAACGCTTCAAGCAGTGAATAATCACATGATGACCATTGACATCCTTGGTTAAAACAACAAAACCAGGCCTTAGAGCAGACATGACCATGGAGATTTCTTTTGGAGAGTTTATATATTTCAAAAGTAGCTGTACAGCACGAGTTCTATCACCACGGCGGCAAAAAAAAAAATGAAAGAAACATTAGTCAACACAATAACAAACAAAAAGAAACAAAATTGACCCTACCTCGAATTAAAAAATTCAAACCCCACATTTCATTAATTCCCATATCCTCAAAAAAAAAAATTCAAAACCAAACAAAAAACAATCAAGAAAGCAAACATACCCATGCATGCTAAGACAAATGGTGACAAGTTGAAACCAAGTTTCAGTAAGAGCCACAACAATCTGACTCCTCTGTTCTTCACTACACACCTC
>CAODLS011208493.1:0-10408 GCA_948243855.1 Flueggea neowawraea
CTCAATAGAAATTGGGTTAGTCAACATATCTGCAGGATTATTTTCTATGGCCAACTTCTTAATGGAGAAAAACTTTTCTTCGATCACATATCGAATAAAGTTCAGTCTAACATCAACATGTTTTGTCCTCTTATGATAAACCGGATTCTTTTCCAAAGACAAAGTACTTTGACTATCATAATAGATAATAGGCTTAGGAAATTTCAAACACAAACTACCAACAAGACCATTCAACCATATACCTTATTTCACCCCTTCTATCAAAGACATGTATTCTGTTTTAGTTGTAGATAGAGCAACTGTAGGTTGTAAAGAAGCTCTCCAACTAATAGCACATCCAAAGAGAGTGAAAATGTAACAAGTTAATGATATTCTGTTCATGAGATCTCCTCCATGATCAGAATCAATAAAACCAACAAATCCACCGGAAACATTACCAGTCCCATACACTAAGCACACACTACTAGTCCCTCTCAAATATCACATAATTCACTTGACTGCTTCCCAGTGAGCTTTTCCAGGATTACTTATAAATCTTCTTGCAACATTAACAACATAAGCCAAATCTAGTCTAGTGCACACTATGGCATACATCAAACTACCAACCATATTAGAATAAAGCACATTCTTCATGTACTCCACCTCCTCATCAGTGCTAGGCAATGTACTATGATCAAATTTAAAATGTTGAGCTAATGGAGTACTCACCAGTTTAGAGTGATCCATATGGAAAACATGCATTAACTTCTCAATGTATTTTTTTTGTGAGACATACAACAAGCCTGTATCTCTGTCTCTCCAAATCTCCATCCCCGAGATTTTTTTAGCTACACCCAAAACCTTCATCTCAAACTCACTACTCAACAACTGTTTCAGTTTGTTAATTTTAGCTCGATTCTTGTCTGCAATCAACATGTCATCCACATATAGCAACATATATATATGTTGGAGAATTTTTTGGAGGATTCCTTTGTTAAGTTTGGATAACAGAAGCGAGTTGGAGTGAGGCAAGAAAAACAACACCAAGATTTTTATAGTAGTTCGATCAATCATGCCTACGTCCACTACCTAAGTCTCACTTAGGCTTTTCACTATCGGAGATTGATTACGGCTCAATCCAACAAGGCCAATACACCAAGGCTGATTACGGGTCATACCTCCAAAGCCAACAAGGTTGATTACGGCTCAAACCTCTAAGGCCATTACAATGTTGTTTTTCATAGGTTCACAACCAACCTTCCTCACACTCTCAAAGTGTTTACAAAAATATTTACAAAATGAAATCTCTATGCTAGGAATACATGTTGACACAATGCTCTTGATCTTCTCTCTAGCTTAATTTTGGTATTTTGGGGGTGATGGAATGATAAAAACGTTTTAGCTTTGAAAGCATATGATCATCCACGTTTTTCTGCCCTTCATTGATGTATTTATAGCTTCTTTAAGCCATATGACTGTTGGTGTTGAGAAACTAGCTATTGGATACAGTTTATAGTCGTTACAACCTTCTATGTCATTCTCACATACGTCACTTCATTCTCACGTACGTCACCTGAGAATCTTTGCAGCTCACGTACGTTGGTTTTCCATCTCACGTACGTTGATCATCTTGAGCAAACTTTGCGTACGTGAACTTATATCTGACGTACGTCAATTACAACACATGTATGTGAATGTTTCCTTACGTACGTGAAACGTGCTTCAGAGGATTTCAGTAGCTTCTGCTTTTCTTCAGACCCTATCTCACGTACGTGACATACTTCTGACGTACGTGAAGCACTTGCAATGGCTTGATTTGCAATTTCGAGCTTTCCAACGTGTTCCACTCCATCTCAAATATTTTGCACATCATCAAAACACAAAAGGAACTTAATGTTGATCACCCTTGATCCAACAATCTCCTCCTTTTTGATGATGTCAAAACTTTGAAGAATTTACGCACTACATCAAGGCAACACAAATTTGATCAAGGATTTCATCCTTGTCAAGATGTTAGGATTATACAATGTCTGATCATATATAAAAAAATAATCATTCCCCCTATCAAAAATAATTTATGAAAATTTTCAAAATTTTCTTTTCTCCCCCTCTTTGAAAACAATTTGCACTTTGTTTGAAATATTTAAAAAATAATTTATGCATAATTTTTAAAACTTTTTTTCTCCCCCTATTTAAAACAAAACAATATCAATAAAAATGAAAGGAGTTGTAATAGTTGAAAAGATAATACCAAATTTAGCATCTCCATTAATGTAGGATCTTTGCTTCAAGGATGTTAAGCCTTGTAGAATGGAGACCCGCTCTGATACCACTTGTTGGAGAATTTTCCGAAGGATTCCTTGGTTAAGTTTGGAGAGCAAAAGCGAGTTGCAGTGAGGCAAGAAAAACAACACCAAGATTTTTATAGTGGTTCGGTCAACCATGCCTACGTTCACTACCTAAGTCTCACTTAGGCTTTTCACTATCGGAGATTGATTACGGCTCAATCCAACAAGGCCAATACACCAAGGTTGATTACAGCTCATACCTCCAAAGCCAACAAGGTTGATTACGGCTCAAGCCTCTAAGGCCAACAAGGTTGATTACGGCTCAAACCTCTAAGGCCATTACAATGTTGTTTTCCATAGGTTCACAACCAACCTTCCTCACACTCTCAAAGTGTTTACAAAAACATTTACAAAGAAATGAAGTTATATGCTAGGAGTACATGTGTTTGATTGATGCTCTTCATCTTCTCTCTAGCTTGAATTTGGTGTTTTGGGGGTGATGGAATGATGAAAACATTTTAGCTTTGAAAACATATGATCATCCACGTTTTTCTGCCATTCCTTGATGTATTTATAACTTCTCCAAGCCATTTGACTATTGGTGTTGAGAAACTAGCCGTTGTAGACTGTTTCTGCCCGTTGAAGTTGTCTGTGTCATTCTCACGTACGTCACTATTTCCTTACGTACGTTATCTGACTTTAGCTCCAGCACACGTACATGAATATTACTTGATGTACCGCAAGAGCTTCTTTCGACACCCTAAGAACTTCTTTTAGCATGAGATTTATACATTGATGGGTAGTTCAAGTAATGTTCATGTACTTGTGCTGGAGCTAAAGTCAGATAACATACGTAAGGAAATAGTGACGTACGTGAGAATGGCACGGACAGCTGCAACGGGCAGAAACAGTCTCCAACGGCTAGTTTATCAACACCAATGGTCAAATGGCTTGGAGAAGCTATAAATACATCAATGAAGGGAAAAAAAACGTGGACGATCATATGCTTTCAAAGCTAAAATTTTTTCATCATTCCATCACCCCCAAAATACCAAATTCAAGCTAGAGAGAAGATGAAGAGCATCAATCAAACACATGTACTCCTAGCATAGAACTTCGTTTCTTTGTAAATGTTTTGTAAACTCTTTGAGAGTGTGGGGAAGGTTGGTTGTGAACCTATGGAAAACAAAATTGTAATGGCCTTAGAGGTATGAGCCGTAATCAACCTTGTTGGCTTTGGAGGTTTGAGCCGTAATCAACCTTGTTGGCTTTAGAGGTTTGAGCCGCAATCAACCTTGGTGTAAGGCTTTGTTGGATTGAGCCGTAATCAATCTCCGTTAGTGGAAAGCCTAAGTGAGACTTAGGTAGTGGACGTAGACATGGTTGACCGAACCACTATAAAAATCTTGGTGTTGTTTTCTTGCCTCACTCCAACTGGCTTCCGCTCTCCAAACTTAACCAAGGCATCCCCAGGAAAATTCTCCAACACTAAGATCCAAGATTCTCCATAACTAGTTGTACTAACAGTTAAAAAATCTCCTCCTTCTCCCTCGTCAGAACTATACTATTTTTTAGAATCTTTCTGAGCTACTACAGCCTGTGTGTTCCCATTCGACCCTTGTCCAATTTCCTTTTTCCTTTGTGGACAGTTCTTTCTAAAGTGTCACTTCTCTTTACAGTGAAAACACCTTAATGCAGCCTTCGATTTTGAACGCGACTTAATACGACCTCCACTATTTCGTTCCATGCTCCTACCCCTACTCACAATTAACACAGTCTTCACACTGCCATACATCATTTATTGAGATATTATCCCTACCATACATCATAGTATCTACAAAATTCTCATAAGAGCTAGGTAAAGAACATAACAAAATCATGATTTGATCCTCTTCCTCAACTTTAACACCAACTTCATTCAAGTCTAGAATAATCTTTTTAAAGTTATCAAGGTGGTCTTTTACCTGCATATTTTTTGACATCTTCAAGATGTGCAATCGCCTTTTTTGATAAAGCCTGTTGGTTAGTGATTTTTTCTGGTACATGTTTTCAAGTTTCTTTCACAAGCCAACTGCAATAATTTCATCTACTACTTTTCTTAGAACTTTATCTGTCAGACTCAACAGAATCACACTATGTGCCCTAGACACAACTTCTTCCCTTTCTGTTGCTGTCAATCCTGTAGGTAATTTCTCTTTCCTTTCTATTTCTTGTGCACACTTCTGCTGAACCAGAAGTGTCTTCATCTTCAGCTTTCACAAGGTGAAATCATTCGACCCATTGAACTTTTTAACTTCGAATTTCTATGAAGACATCTTTCTTCTACAGATTTGAACCCAATTGTTTGTAGGCTCTGATACCACTTGTCAGAACAAGCAATAGAACAAGCGGAATAATAAAGAGAAAAGAGCAATCACACAGAACATAGAGATTTACGTAGTTCAATCAAAGTGATCTACGTCTGCGGGCAGAGAGTGATCAATTCTATTTCACTATTAAAAGACGACTCATACACCTTCTAAGTTACATATGTTTCCCCAAACCACTTATTTATAGAGTTTACAAGAGTTCTAGTTATCATATATCAATCCTAACTCTAAAGTCCATTTAAAACAATAAGATACTGCTCCTTTAGTCTTAGCTCATGTTTTACTAGAATAGTTTCAACATATTATAAAGAAAAATCAATTCAACTTAACAAAAGCTACTTTTGAAAATTAGAACATTAATTGTTTCCGTACCTTAACAAGCATGACAGCCACTTTCAAGAATTAAAATATTAATTGCATTTCTCATCTTAACGTGTGTGTCAGACTAACATGTTGATCAGTGAGCCTAAATCCTGAAATATTATTGCTACAATATTTAGAAAAACTGTCGATGTTATAAATTATGATTGAAAATTGCCATCAATCATGATACTAACCAGCAAAGATTTTCTTTTTTGTGTTCCTTCGTTGAAAGATTCAGAACAATAATCTTGAACAATAACAGGACAATCAAAGTATTGTGTTTTTAAGAGAATTGTTCAACTGTTAAACTAAAAGAGCTTAATTAAGAAAATTAAATTCCATTAAGATTTTTAAGGAGAAGAACTAGAACCCAAATAAAACAAAGATTTCAATTTTGCATTATTTTCATTGATATAAAAGGATATACTAATGTAAAATTTCTAGTAATCATGAAATAGGATAGAGAAGGCTCAAACTACAGCGATATTAAAATGCAAGACTCGTCCTGTCCTGGTTCAAGTAGTGAAGAAGTAAGGTGATATGAACAGAAAAACATTTCAATTTTGCAACTCTAAACTGTTAGCAATCTACTAATAGTTCCTATAATCATCGTCGCAAGTTTGATTCCTAGTGGGAGCCAAAAAGAAAAAGAAAAAAAAAACTGTTATCAGTTACAAGGAGATAGTGAGTTGGTATCAGCTCCCAAGAGTGCCAAAAAGTTTATCCATTACAGGACTCGGCAGCATCGGCAGATGATGACTGCTGTTTCTTCGGATTAACATCGGCGAATTTTGCAGATGCTATATAGGAGGCACACAATTGATCAAACGACCACTTTGATGAAAAACTTACTCGTGTTTGTCGACACCGAAAAGTTTTTCCACAGATGTAACAGTGCCAGGAGATTTTGTATCGAGCAACATCTGCTATGTGAATTGACAGCCAGCTCTGTTCTTGGATTTGAATGCTGAGAGGCGACACATTTGGAGATCTAGCGATCGGTTTCTTTTAATCTAACAAGAACTCAGATATACAGATCCAAACCAATAAGAGCAGAGACATAATAATGCAGTTTAGAATCAATTATGCTGAATGTAACTCACACGATTTGGGATTCGTCAAGTAGAGCATCAACCTTTTGAGCTTCTAACAACTTTTCCATGGCATTGTGACATCTGCAAAATATTTGTTTAGTCAGAATGCCGTTTTTTAGCTAAAAGAAAAAACAGCTAAAGAACCATTAAAATTTAAGTGATGATACCTCCAAGGGAGATGATCAAGAAACATATATGGTGATACAACGATATCAGTGAAGTTAGCCCTGCTTGCAACATAAGCTCTATAACTCCGTAGCCTATTTTGGAATCTCCATCCTTTCCAGAAAGGCAAGATTATGTTTCTTTCTTGCGGTACCATATGAATCACCAAACCCGGTAGAAACATCTCCAGGGGATCCCCGGCTGATAAATTTTCAGATCTTGGAACAGTTTCCAAAAATTGAGATACAGGATCATCTGATTGATTCAGAACAGCAGCTTTGTCATGAAAAGGATTTTCCCTGTCATTGTTAATATCATGAATGGCACTTCTTGCACTAGATTCATCGTAGAGAGAATAATTTTGATCAAGTTCATTGTATCCTGCAGTAAGAAAGGTACATTAGTAGCACACTCAATGAAGGATAGTGCATATACACCATCCAGAGCAAATATGTCGTGATTTCATTTAATAACATTTCAGTACTGACCCTCATGGATGTCATGATTCAAATCTTCCACTCTGGAAGATGCAGAATGCAACTCTAATGGATCCTTTAACTCGAGGGTACCTCTTTCATACCTGCTCTGAAAAAGAAATCGACGAGCAAGTCGAATAATCAAAGCTGTATCAGCTCTGGAATCCTGTGAGAGTGCCATAAGAGCTGCTGCACGGAGACGTAGGATCGATCCAATCGAAAGGCGTGCAGAAAATTCATTGTCGTGTATGATGCTGTAGAAGACTCAAAGACATGAAATGAAAAGGGAAAAGCAAAATGACCGAGAATAAAAATAAGAAAACTGGCCTTGAAATTTCTGGCAGCCTTTATGGCTTTTGAATTACCTTGTAACAAAATCTGAGCATGCTTCTGCTATGGTGGAATTCACGCATGGAAGTGGTCCATATGCATAAACATGTAAATTTGGGTACTTGTGATATAGCTGTGTGGAGAAGAATAAGCAAAAATTTACCTAAATATGTCTGAATTATTTTGAGTATGCTTTATTTCCTTTATTTTCAGGTTTTGCCCTTTAAATTGTACAAAGAAAGAAAAAAGATGTAAAGCTAATAATTTACAACTGCGTATAACATAGGGAAACTTTGACAAAACCTTTCATAAATATTTCCCATCAAATAATAAAATCCATCACTGCCTATAAAAAAAACAAAGTAAACCATATGAAGAAAACCACATCAATGTAAGTATTAAAGCATACTCTGATTCCTAGCAATGCAGCAATAGCACCTCCCAGTGAATGCCCAACTATCCGTAGATTATATCCATCACACTCGCATCCAGCTCCAAGTAATGATGAAAGAAAACCACTTGATCGAGTTTCTATATCTGCTGAGTCACACATATAAGATAGAAAACATCAGTTGTATAGAATTTGCAGCCACTTCAGGCATTAAACAATATTACAAAAGTCATACAAGTTGATTATATATTTGTATTCCTGTTCCAATTATCAGCAGAGAACAGAAATCCATAACTAGAAAACCATTCCTAAATGCCTTGGAGAAAGGGAAATGCAAAAGAAAAAAACAATATGTTAACAATATTATATATTTGTTACCGTTATTGCTGACATTTCCTTCAATTTGCAGATACAGATCCCGAGTAGCTTCAACAATACCTGAGTGGCCATAGTGTGGGAATGATGACTCCACCCATTTCTTCACGTCATATGTAATATTGTTGGAACTACAAGCGTGCATAAAAGAAGTTTTCAGTCTTCCAAGAATTTGCAATAAAGCCCATTGTCTAAACCAAGATTCACCAGAGCAACTAGCAACGTGCAGTTTTTTTAGATGAAAAAAGCAAGTCTATTGGGATGAGAGAATCCATGATTTTGGATAAAGGGAGAACACAAGAAGTTGCTATTACAAAAACCAAAGATGTCCATAGTTTAGTCACTAGTACGAAAGAAAACTGTTGGAAACTAAGTTATAAATACACGGAAGCACCTCAAACTGTAGCGAACCATTCAATCACACACAAGCATATAGAAACATTGAAAGAGAAAGAGGACGTGCTTTATCAAACCATCCAAGTCTTCTCTGGAAAGAGAGCACTCTCTGCCTAAACCATCAGTTATGAGATCTTCAGGGGTTTCTGTTCCTCGGATAGCAATTACAACAGTTCTCAGATGATGCTGAACCACGATGAAATATGCAGCTTCACATTTACTCTGAAATACAAAAAAAAATCGTAACTCTTTAAACAACACAGCTCCTCCAAGGTTGCATATGAATATTCTTTGCACATCTAAGAAAAGACAGAACATAAACAAAGGGATGGAAAATTAGGTGAACATTGTGCCAAGTTCAATAAAATTTTTGTAAATCATTTGGCAGAAGATCAAGCATTGAAATTATATGTTATTTAACTTTCAGGAATCAGTATATACACAATTAGCCACAATGAAATTTTGTGACTTACTAGGACCACCTCCTCAGTCCTCCCTGGAAAACATTTTTGTTTTTAACATCTGGGTGTATGTCCACAAGAATTTTACATATAGAAAATGCCTGAGCAGACTCATATTATGCACAATAGAAAATGAATAAGGAATGGAATCCATGGATATAATCCTGACCTGACTAATGATTTTTTGCCTAGAATAATGGAAAAATCAGTATCCATATTGAAAGAATTTCCTTTCATAACTTGACAAAGTACAATCATATAGTGGACATTACCTGATGCACACGACCACATCTTAGTGCTTCTGATGGTAAATGGACATAGTTTAAGAAGGCTGCTGCATGACCTCGCCACCAATTATCTCCAGCAAGTAGAGGTCTCCTAAGAAATGAAAATAAGGTCTTTGTGATTTAACAACAGAAATACATCAAGATCTTAGTACATAGTTAGAAATCTTGCATGGATCTTCTATTGTCATAACAGTCCCCATTCACAAACATATATGATTTACCTTTTGCCAAAAATTTCCCCATTCCTCTTTCTCTCATGGACCCATATATGCTAGAAATATACACAAAATTATCTCTTTAATGTATTTGAATAATTTGATAGATAAATGCCTGTAACAAATTCTCCCCATCCCTAATGCTAGCCGCAGCTTAGCTAAAGTCAAGATTGTGAAATTGCTATCACTAACTTTGTGGAGTGATACTATTTCTATTTGTAAGCACATCAACCAAGGTGCAAAAATATTAATCAATCACCTGTTACGAGTCCATGGTGTCAAAATCCCTTGCCTGTAGAACCATGCACAAGGGAAAAAGACATTATGCCTCCCAAAATCAAGTAACGGACCCTGAACAATTCAGCAGTTATAATAGAACTTATGATAGCATATTCCCAAAGATGTTAAAGGTGACATCAATTAAGCTTAAAAAGGATAGGGAAAATAATGTAAGATTACTGTATATGCAGCTTCAGCAAAACCATGCAATGCTAAGGCCTCCTGAATCTGTTCCATAGGTGCCTGCGGCAAACTTTCATGGAATACAGGGGTTTTGCTATGCCTCTCTAACAAAGCTAAACCTGAATAGATAATAAAATTGGTTATAAATAATTGGTTCTCACGTGACGATATAAATGGGAGTAAATGCTTTTCTTCAGTGGAAATACTTCCAAGGATTCTAATGGACCAATGATAATTCCTTAAAGTCTTTAATGTCACATTTTTATGATAGAGCCTCAGCTAATCAAGTCTTTTATGTTTGTAACAAGGCAAAGAAACGAGGCTTTCAGGATTGAGATTTGTAACAAAAATTGATCACTTAATTAAATTAAAGCATGAGTGGTGATAACAAACCTGCCAAGAGTTCCAAATGCCCAGTGCCTGATGCACGATATGCAACAAGATCACCCAATAATCGAGCTACTGAGTAAATTTCATCTTCCTTGGATGAGCTCCTGTACATATTATAGACAGAAGCTGACATTCAGAAAGTTTATATAACTTCAATTCCTGATGTAAACGTAATAAAGAGCATCCTACAAGTATTCAACACGTCCCAGACAGCACAAAGCCTCACGAATACCATAATCAAACACCTCCTGATAGTGAGATTTCCAAGCGTCATCTTTGGTTGCATAAAAAGATCTCCATCTTAAGACATCAGATCCAGCAAAACATTGCACCAATGGAGCAGCACAAACCATGATAGAAAATAAAA
>CAODLS011208955.1:0-17221 GCA_948243855.1 Flueggea neowawraea
TCTGGCAATAGACCCTGAATTGAAACAATCTATAATTGACGACCTTGACTTGTTCCTCCAACGAAAGGATTATTTCCAGAGTGTGGGAAGAGCTTGGAAACGTGGTTACCTCCTTTATGGTCCGCCCGGAACAGGGAAGTCGACGCTTGTTGCTGCCATTGCTAATTATCTTAGGTTCCATATTTATGACCTTCAGCTTCAGGGTGTTAGGAATGATTCAGAGCTCCGGCGTATACTCACTGCGACGACCAACCGCTCCATTCTTCTTATTGAGGACATTGATTGCAGCACCAAGTCTTCTCATTCTCGTGGTCGGCATAGAAATGTTGTTGATGATGATAGCGATGCAGATGATGATGATCGCCACAGCACTCATTCTGATAATAAGCTTTCTTTTGATCCTGGGGTAAGTAAATGTGCCTGCAATTGATTGTAGTTTAATCTTCTTGACTATTTCGTTGATTTTACAATTTCAGAGCAATGTTGAACATTTTTTATATGCATACATGCAGGTAACACTATCAGGGCTGTTGAATTTCATTGATGGGTTATGGTCGAGTTGCGGAGAAGAAAGAATCATAATCTTCACTACAAACTTCAAAGAGAAACTGGATGCTGCATTGCTTCGGCCTGGGCGAATGGATGTGCATATATACATGGGACATTGCAATCCTGTAGTATTCAGAAGACTTGCATCAACATATCTGGGAATCAAAGACAATCTTCTGTTCAAATGCGTCGACGATCTAATTCAACGAATAACCATTACTCCAGCAGAAGTGGCACAGCATCTTATGAAATGTGGCAAACCTGAAATTGCCCTTCAAAGTTTGATTGAGTTTATGATTATGAGAGAGGAAGAGATGAAGCAAAATGAGGTTAAGAAGGATGAGATGGAAGTTATTAAGCAAGAAGTTGTAAGTGGTCCAAAGAAAGATGTTGAACAGGCTTTGAAGTGTAAGAATTGTAATACTGAGGCCAGATGTGTATATCTATCCTGAGATACTATGCAGTCTAATTCCATAAGTTTCATAATTGATCTTCATCGTTGAAATATCATACTTAGTGAGAAATAAATATGAGATTTTTGAAATATTTCATAAATTATGGCTAAGCTAATTTGCATAGACTTATGTTCTGAAACGTACCTCGTGCTGAAATATTAGTAGTAGGCTAATGGTATCATAAAGTTTTCAGTACTGAAAAATCAAGAATTCAATTGCTTATTGAAGTCAATATTATATATATATATATACGAGTTTTAACCGGCAAACTTTAATTAAACCGTTGAAATGGAATAAGGAAAAGCAAAAAGAACACCCTAATTAAACCGTTGAAATAGAATAGGGAAAGCACTAAACTACACAAATACAACAGTTAAAACGACTGTAGAAATACGCAAAAATTCAGTTTTATAAATAACCTCCAAAAAGCGTCACAATAGCAAATTTAGTTTTCTAAACAAATTCAAAAACCGAAAATCTCTTCCAAACTCCTGAAGAATCGCAAAAAATAAGAAGATTATGTCACATGAAATGGAGATCTCATCAGAATCTAAATACAAATCAAAATCCTTCCAAAACAAGCAAATTGAAGATCAAAGCGGCTTGAGACCTCACTGAATATATACGATCGAAACCTCTGCAAAATAGGTACATCGAAGCTCAAAACTCATATGAAAAGTTTTCAATAGAATCGATCTAACAATACATTGATTCAACTCTAAAAAATGATAACATCAACAAAGGTTAATTCTAGAAGACAAAAACCAACAAAATTAAGTGAAATAGAACATTAAAAGTTGACCAGATCCGACGAGTACTAAATGAGCACAAAACAAGTACAACATTAAAAAATGCTTACAAAATGAGTACAAGACAATAAAATTTTAAAAAGTTTACAAGATGCACCGAATATAAAATAAGCATAAAACGAGTACAACATTAAAAATTCTTACATAACGAAAACAAAATGAGTATAAGACAAAAAAATTTTAAAAAGTTGATCATATGTGACGAGTATAAAATGAGTACGAAATGAGTTCAACACTAAAAAAATGCTTACAAAACAAAGAACAAAATGAGTACAAGAAAAAAAAAATAAAAACTTGACCAAATGCGACAAGTACAAAATGAGCACGAAATGAATACAACACTAAAAAATGCTTACAAAAGAAGAACAAAATGAGTACAAAAAAATCTAAAACCCATTGTAAAAAGTAAGCCCTCAGTTCTCCGTCACACTCTCTCTTTTCCTTCGTCACCTTCTCTTTTTCTCTCTCTCTCCTTTGTCACCTTGTCGTGGCTCTCTCTGTCGGAGCAGCGCTGCTCTTTCTCTCACTTAACTTTCGCCACTGCAGTATCTTCTTCGACACAAATTCATTTAATGGAAGTCTCATATCAATCATTGATCGAAGGAAGCAGGCATCAATAAAGAGTCCAATCCAAAGTCAATTCCTCTCAAGAACTAGATTCGACCCATCGAAATAGTGACGAGGCAGCAGACAATGGATGTAGAGGAAGAAGAGAGCGGACATAGAGATAAAGAGGTAGAAAGAGCGAGCGACGAAAAAAATCAGGATGAGAGGGAAGTGGAGAGAGAAATAGAAAAGAGGAAAGTATTAATATTGTGGCATTTAAGATATTTTGATTTGAGTTGCTGCATAATATAAATTATAATTTGTGTTGTCTTATAATTGATATTAAAATGTCAAAAAAAACGCACTATGTAATTTCCTCAATATTAAAGATTGTTTGTATATGTTAGAATGTTATTAGAATAATTTAAGACAATAAAAGTTTATTCCTATTTAGATTTTCTTATTTTGAGGTTGACTAAGTTTCTTATTTAATTTAGGTTATATGCCTATGCTTATATAAGGTCATGTTTTCTATATAGTTAATATCTTTTAAGGGTATCACAATGGGAAACCAATGGAGAGACCATTGGTTCCTCTACCCGTTGATGCCCATTGTAGGCAAGAACCAATTTTCCATTGCCTTGGACGGTCCAAGGCCAAACTTTTTTTTTTTCAATTTGTTTAATAATGTTGTACGGTCACAATTCAACTTATTTATTTATTTATTTTGTTTCTTTTATATTTTAATTTTATTTTCCTTTTTAGTTCATTTTAAATTTTTGTAATATAATAATATTAAAATATTTTATTATTGAAAAAAATTATGATTTTATTTGTAAAATATATTTTTTTTCAATAATGAAAAATATTTAATTGTTTGTATGAAAAAATGTATTTTATGTAGTATATATCATAAAAGAAAATTAAATAAAAAGTGGAATGATAGTAAGTCTCTTACGAAAGTATAATAAGAGTGTAAACTATTAAAGTAAAAGGATAAAGAAGATTTAATAAAAAATTAATGTATCAATTATGTATCAAAATATTATACCCAAAATGGGTCTAACCAATAATGATGCTCGGAGTCCCTTAATTAAAGACAATGGCTTCACTGTTGCAAGAATTGCTCACAATGTCCATGCTTCTCCGTACAATCGTAAACAAAGTGATTCGGAGAAGAGTTCGCAAATTCGTTTCCACTAAACTCTCCGACTTGTTCTCTTCCTACTCCTCCGACTTCACTTTCGTCATCGAAGACCGGAGGCACGCCGTCACCCACGAAAATTGCCCTTGAAATTCTAATTGAGTTTATGTGAGTTGGAGGTTATTAAGCAAGAAGATGTAAGCTGTCCAAAGAAAGATGTTGAACAGAGCTGTGAAGTGCAACAATAATAATATAGAAACCAGATGTGCATATCCTAAGATTATCTCATCAATATCTGGCTAATCAGCCTTGCACAGACAACGTTCACAACAAAAATGTTGAAAGACTAAATAGATTATACTCTGGTTAGCTTTATGTTAGTGCTTTCATTAACCGAGTAAAACACCCAAAGCATTTTGATGTAGAGCTGTGGAAACTGAAAAATATTATAACACCTGTAAAAATAAATTTTATTTCATAGCATCTCTAACTTGTCGGTTTCAACGTATAATTTCATGGATGATACATCAGAATAAACTGTACATAACTTACTGCACTATTTGTAGAATTTAGCACTCTTTGTTTGGATACAGAAAAATTGCAGTAACATTAGAGAAGTTGAACTGCAGCAATCGCTGGAATTTTCTCTCGCAATTTTTGCGTGACAGCCACTCGAACAGTCATAACCCCAGCTGCTGGGCCTGTAATTCTGACCTTCACTATTGGCTCTTCTATTGCCACTAGTTCAAGAGATCCTCCAGCAGCTCCAACGAGATACGGTCTAATTTCTTCAAGCACCTAATTTCATGTTTAAGCACACAATCAGCAAATAATTATCAAGTCAAAAACACAAGTGCTTAAAATGCAAGATTAATTCAAGTTTTCCAGTCCAAAATCAAAGCACAATCTGCCAGTTGTAAAATGTCTACCAAAAAGCGTGACAATATTTGAAAGAAGTAACCAGTATAGTTACACATTTCACTAAGCCAGATCTAAACAAAACTTGGAAATGAACCCAACAACATTTAACTCCAGCCCATTATACCCAACCAAGTTGCCAGCAAAAACTCATGGCTTCAATCAATGTTTTGACTAGTATTAAGTGTGAAACTAAAGGTATATCGTAAGAGCAATACTGCAATTTCAATATAATAATATATCAGTCGTTTGGGCAATCACTTTAAACAGCACAGGTCTCCCAACATCTACAGAGCTACGGACAGAAACAAGAGACAACCGAGTATTTTTTTTCCAGGAAACAATAATATCTAAATGTCCAAAGTTCCTTCCACTAATGTAGCAAAACCCAAACCAATTTTAAGATGTACCAACAAAGAAAGATGCGAAATTTAGGGAAGTCGAAAGCAAGGACACCCTTTCAAAAAAAAATTTGCACATTTACCTTAGTTGAACAGGATCAGTCTTACATATGCTTCCACCCATGTCCTTTATGCATGGATAAAAATGGGGAAGGGGAAGGAAGAGGAATGAATTATAGGGAATCAAGATGATCTCTCCAAATTGAAGCTGAATTTTTCAAAGGGAAGGGAGGGGAATAGCTCATCTCCTTTCCTATTCCTCTCCATTTTATTTGTTTTGCCAAACAAGGGGACAAATTTAATTCCCACCAATGTCTTCCTCTCCCCTCAATACCCTTTAATTAACCTCCTATCCCCACAAGCACAAAGGAGGTAGGAACAAAAGAATTTTCTCAATAATATAAATGACCATAAAAAAGTACTCAAGAACCAGGAAAGAGATTTTCAGAACAATGCTGCTTTCTTTTACTCTAACCTGAAGCTAAAAGAACAAAATCAATGATTTCAGAACTTGTATTTCTTATGGTTCACTATTTCAATTCCTCCAAGTATAGACAGCTTTAAAAACCATACAAAGTGGAACCAAGAGTTGAACAAAATCTTTAAAGCAATAGTAAGCAAGCATTTATAGAATAAACAAAAAATCAATAACACAACCGAAGTTAAGTGAATTAAAGGTTGCAACAACATTACCTTCTCTATATTTTCTTCATTCAGCTCAAGCCCAGTTTCTTCATCCGCTATTGGTTCAACTGCAACTATCTCAGGAATCTTTTCCATTAAGCGACGCTCGATACCCATTTTCATTGTCATGACAGAACTCGGACAGGAGCCACATGCTCCTTGTAGCTTCAACCTTACAACATTACCAAAAATTTCATGTAATGCCACATTACCGCCATCTGCAATGAGATATGGCCGAATTTCATCGAGTACACTTTCAATGTTCTCTGCCGTCAATGGCAATTCCAGGGCCGAATCAGGGGTAGCAACAGCCTTCACAACTGAACATAATAAAAAAAAAAAGTTAGCAAAGAATGGCCTTGGGCACCATCTTCTAGCAACCAATGTTCGTAATATTGAAATTGCAGCACATTTTAATGAAAAAGATGAGAAGTACAAAAGGATTTGAAGTAAATTTATTGGCTCATAGATCAGTTTTTAAATAAATCATCATATTTTATTTGCAAGATCGGAGATTTGCACTTGTATTACACTAAGTAATCCCGCCTGCCCCCAAGGAAACAGCTCTTAACATCTTGTTAAGCTGATGAGCAATTTAATTAAACAAATAAATAGCGAGACAAAATATTTATTTTCATATTTTTACCACCATAATAATGTTCCTTTCACAACTGATAGCATTAATAGAAACATGAAACTGATACATCCAATTCAGTTCAATACCAATCCAAACCAAAGCGATCAAATTATTTCAACTTACAATCACTATTATTTTCTTTCTCAGACTTCCCATTTCATGACATGGACTAGTACATAGTTAGAACTAAATTTTGGAAAAAAAAATAAATGGAGAAAGAGAGAAGCAAATTCCCCAAATTAAAAATCGAATTCAAACCTTAAACAAATCAAACATACAGAAATTAAAGAGCCAAAAACCTAAAGAACCCAGCGTAAACGAACCTTGCCTCCTCGTAAAAGCAGGAATCCAAATTCTGACGGACCGGACCAGGGAGCGGGAAACCCGATTCCGTCCTCTGGAGACCAAAACTGCGGTCCCAAAGAAGCTTGAGCACTATCGATTGAACACAAAATTCAAAATTCATTAACCTCAAAGGGAAAAGAGAAGCATAAAAGTAACATAAACAGAAGGGGGAGGGAGGGAGGAGGGACGAACCTTGGTGGGACGGGAGCATGAGGGGTCTAGGGTTTGATGGGGCGGCTTGCAGGAGTAGTTGGACGGGTTCAGCACCGCAGCTTGCATCTCTACAGATTGCGGTGATGAAACAGTGAGCCACCAAGTATGGCGTTTATGGGTGGTGTTGGCGATGATGTTAATTTCAGGGGCAAACAATCCTGTGAGAAAAAAAAGCCGTCGACAATAAAGTGTGTAGACGCCGCCTCTGATTTTTGTTGGTGATTGTGGGAAGAAAAAGAAAAAAATAGAGGGGAGGTGATTTCGGTTGGTGGTGGTGCTCGAAGCAGAAGCTGACAAATTGGGTTATTGAAAGAATACCTGCAACTTCAGCCAGCCAGATCTTCTATTATCTTTCTTTGCGGGTCAAACCATCCAGGGCTTGTGTCCAACATGAATTCTTTTTTTGTTTTTTAGGTTAAATGCTATGCCACGGTGGTGTAATATTGAAATTTGCTATGCGATTTTTCACGTTTCAAAAAGTTCAACTATGTTTTTCGAAACTTTATGAAATAGTAATCAATTAGTCCAATATTACAAATTTCGTTAGTTTTACTGATGTATCAATAAATTTTGCTGATGTGGCATCAAAATATGAAACAAAAAAAATTAATGTCTAATTTATCCCTCACCTACAAAACTCAATTGACAGAACCAATCTAATTTAAAACCAAAACAAACCATTTAAAACCAACTAAACTCATCTAAAATCCCAAACAAAAGCCGACCCATCTCACTTATAAAACCAAAACAAACTCATCAAAAACCAAAACAAACGCAACTAAACTTAGTAAAACATAAACCAAACCAGCAACTTAAAAAACTGATTATTCCTTCTTCCTTTTTCAGTGACTCTCTCTGGCTCTCTCTATCTCTCTCTAGCTTCCTCCAATTTTCTCTCGAACTCCGGCCACCGTCCCTCTAACCATTTGTCCTTGCCCACCAGCCAAATACACCGTCAAGGCTAACGCTCCAAGCGGTGAAGGCGGCAGTAGAAACGAACATGATTGCAATAAAATCTCGAATCTCTCACGAAGAGTAATCACAATGGGAGGTTTCGGCTTATTCTTCAAACCAGGAGATCGGCCTCTGTATCTTTGTAGATGCCAACGGTCTTTCGCTCTCAGCCTGCTCTCTTTTACTGTTCGGCTCTCTCCGTCTAATCATTCTTTCTCTCCCTACCTCTTTCAGACCATCTCCAACCCAAAACTCTATTTTTAACTCTAAAACTTTAAATAAACCGCTGCTACAGTAAAATTATCTCCAACCCACAACTCTATTTCGAACTCTAAAAAAGAATATTCTCAGAATATTCATTTTACCTGCATTTCTAACTTTTTTTTCCTATAAGTTAAACAAAAACTTGATTCTTTCTTATTACTTGTTAAACAAAATTAATTGTGAAAATTTATTAATACTTATGAATTAATAATAATATATTTTAATTAAATATAAAAAATAATCAATCATCATATATTTGTAATTAAAATTTAATAATAAAAACACAAACAAACAAATAAACATTACATTTATTAACTTGAAAAAAATATACACAACATAAGAACAATTAAAAAGAAAGCTATACATAATTAGTCAAAATATATACAATAATATAAAACAGTCCAATATTTAATTAATACTTATATGATTGTGATTAATTGATATTAATTCAAAATAGATTGAGTTTAATTGATATTAATTTAAAGTTCATTAGATAAAATAAGAAAAGACTCAAAAAATTTAAAAAAAAAAAACTACAGTTGCTACAGTTGAACGTCATGCTTGGCGTTCTACTATAGCAAAACTGTAAATTTGGTTCAGTTTTGACGTTGGGTTGGAGCATCTCTAACTCTTCCTTTGTGTTTTAAAGTTAGGGTTGGAGATGCTCTCACTGTCGATGCTCTATTTCTTTTTGCCTCTCTCATTCCTAACACTCTTTCTCTCTCTCTCTTTGCCCGCTCTATCTCCAACTAAATCTCACAGTTGCCGATTTGATGCCTCCTTCATAGGTAATCGATGTTTTGATTTATGGGTTTTCTTTAATTTATTGGGTTTTGGTATTTCAATTTCTTTTGGGTTTGATATTGCTTTTAGTGAAGAAAGAAATAGAGAGAGGGAAGGGGATGGTGGTCGATGGTTGCAGAGAGAAAGAAAGAGAGATGGATGGTGGATATGGTGGTGATGAGTTGCAAATGGAGTTGGGTCTGTCATTACACTGGAGGTATTTTCATGGTGGTTTTGATGGGTGTATGTGCAGAGCTAAAATAAGATGAGAATAAAAAGTAAGAACTGATTACCATATTGTTTTTTGGTTTCTATTTGAATTGATTATGCGTCGATTTGTTTTTTGTCAATGTTCAAGCTCATTGTATTATTGATTTGTACATGTAGTGTGTTTGATATTGCAAGAAACTGAATTTTATGTTTGATTATATTTAAAATTGATGTTGCAATTGCCCAATGGAGGAGAGAGAATAGATAGAAAAAGAGTATGTGTTGAAAAAAAATTGAGGAGAAGGGATAAGGTTAAAATAGATTTTTCATTAAAATATGTTAGATTTAAGGAATAGTGATTATTGGCTCACTATTTCACGAAATCTTAGGGAGCGGAGAGGAGCTTTTTGAAACGTTAGGGACTGGAGAGTAGATTTCAATATTACACAGGGACGACATAGAATTTAACCCTTTTTTTCAACAATTTTTTTACACCAAAGAGGCTATTTCATTCATTAAAGGGTTAATTATATTTTTATGGTAAAAAAATTCAAAATTATAGTTTCATGCAATGTAATCATAATCGGACCATTCGTCCAACCAGACAAGAGACTGGTTTACTGGTTCAACCAGTACTTCATTAGTCAAACCGTAAAAATAAAAAATATTAAAAATTAAGAAATTAAGTCCTTTAGTTATAATTAAGCAAAAGTTTTAATTTTTAATTTTTAAAATATGAGAATCAGTTCTCAAAAATAGGCCAGTTCACCAGTTTATAACCAGTTCAATTACAAACCAATTCAATAACATGAATCGAACTGGTTAACAGACTGGTTCATTGGTTTAATTGACTGGTCTAGTTCGATTTTGATAACATTGGTTTTACCGACTCAAAGTTTAAATTACAAGCATGCTATTTTTAAAAAAATTATAAAATATGATGTTTATATTTTGTTTGAATTTTATTTTTTTGTTTTGTTTTGTTATTTTATTTTATTTTTTATATTTGTTTATGTTGTTTTTTATCATGTTTTCATTTGATTTTTGTTTTATTTTTTTTAGATCTTAACTGCTACTAGTTCAATTTGTGCAGAATGTGTTATGCTTTCTAGAACACGAGCCCAGCTAAAAGGGCTCGTGTTCTAAAAAGCAACATCAGATGCATTTAATAAATATGCTAATTCTAGATTAGGATAAGATCACTAAATCTTAAAATCAATAAACAAATATGATGATCAGACTGGGATCACACAATCAAAATTCAAAAGTTTGCATCAAAAACTCTCATTTTAACTTATAAATATATCGTATATTCACTTATTGAGGTACGTATTATGAACTTGAAGAGTGTATTGTTACTCTACTAAAATTTCAATCACTCTGAGCATACCATATCGGCAAAAAAATTTCTAAAAATGGACATACTCATTACAAACCCAAGATGAATGGCGATTTAATTTTTACAAACAAAAAAGAAACAAATTTTACACTTGGAAAAGAAATGGAAAGAATAAGAAGAAGGAGGAGGAGGAGAAAAACATACCTATGAATGACAGTGACATCAGACACAAGAAAAATCAACAGTTGACATCAAGCTTTACGATAATCCGACGAGGAAGACAAAAATTGGAATGGGAAGAAGATTGCACATAATGATTGTCAAGGGTTGGTCTTTGAATGAGAGTGAAGCTATACAAGTGGCAAAACATATTTATTTAGGGCTAAAACCAATGTTAACGGTTATTCCAAATCCATTTAGGTTGTCGAATTAGTGGCTGAATCGTTCATTTTTTTGGTTCTCAAGTAGGTTAAGTGCAATTCGGTATTCATGGCTCAACCAGACTGGTTAAACCTTTGGTTCACTGGTTTTTCAGTCGAATCATCTGACACGATTCAATTTTTAAAGTATTAGTCAGAGTGATCTTGAAGGATGAGCCTCCAACCTCTAACCTTGTATTGTTTTTAGGAACTTAAGGGATAAGATTCACATTTTCGACCATTCAAATCGTTATCACAGATAAGCAACAACAATTGGCACCGTCTGTGGGGACCCGATGAAAATGTTATATTTTCCTTCTATGTTCAACACCTAAAGATTTCTTTTTTTGCCTTCAAAGAGCATCTCATCCCTGTTACCATAGGTGTTCAAGAAGCTTTATGATAAAATAACTTAGATGTTCTTCTCAATTACAAAGACCTCTTACCCACTAATCAAGCATTTTGTAGCATCTTACTATGTTGTTACTTGAACTTTCTTCAATAAAGCTCTTTAATGAAATTTGTTCACTAGAATTCTATAGTGAAATCTCCTCAGTGAAGCTCTTTAGTGAACTCCTCAATGAAGCTTCTTCAGTGAAGCTCTTTGGTGATGACTTTCCTCATTAACAATATGGCGACAACAAGATCTCAGATGGCTAGAAACCCAGTAGAAGGTGACATTCAAAATCGAAGTGTTTAGAGACAACTAAAATCTTAAGAGGAGCCAAAACTTTGGGAACTGATGTGCCTATTATCCATCTTGATGACTATGAAAAGTTTAAGAGATGGAACAGAGAGAATAGTCACAAACTTTAGAAGCTAATTTCACTCGAAATGTATTTTAAGGTTTACTTCCTCTAAACCTCCACACTGATGCTGAAAACAAATACTTTATTGTACTCCTCCAAGAGAGTAGGTTTCAGATTCTAATCCTTCGTGTCCATGAACATTATGAGGACTATTTACCTCAAGAAAAGAGTTAAGCTCTTTTGGCAGGTAAAGGGACAAGAAACGCAGAGTAGTAGAAAGTTCAGAAAGTGGTGAAAGAATCCACATTCACTATGAAAAAGCCTACCGATGTGAGAAAAATGATGGAGACAATTCTGCTATAGAATAAGTTTGTCACAATGGAAAAGGAGAACCAGAGCAAAAAATTCCACTTCACCAAAGGATGTCATTGAGGAGTCTCTTCCTCCAAAGTTTAAAATTCTTAATTTTTCCACCTTCTTAAGGAAAGGTGATCCCCACGAGCATATGCAAAATCACAAGGCTATTATGCTTCATGGATGTGATGACACAATAATGTGTAGAACCTTTTCTAGTACAAAACAAGAGTTGAGCAGCCTTGGAGTTTAGATGAATAGCTTTTCAATCTTCATTATTAAAATCTTCATACTCTTTGGGTGTGCCCTCTTCCTTCCTGGGAATTTTAGGTCTAAGCATAATCACCTTCCAAATCTCTATATCATATGATTGAATGAGAATGAACATTTTGTTCTTCCATGAGATAAAATTAGAATCATCAAACAAATAAGTGATGTTAAGAGAAGCACCGGTAACATATGCAACTTGTGGATCAAAATCCATTTCTTTTATGCAGAACTTTTCTCAAGATACTGAAGTCTTCGAGAACGACACTTGCTTTGATACCAATTGTTGATACAATAATCACTCTACAAGAGGATAAATATGTTAGAGAATTTTCGGTCTATGCTTTGGTTGAATTTGGAGATCGGAAGCTAGTTGAAATAAGAGAGAAAACAACACCAGGATTTATAGTGGTTCTACTAACCATGCCTACGTCTACTACCTAAGTCTCATTTAAGATTTTCACTATATCGAAGATTGATTACGGCTCACCCCTCCAAAGCCAACAAGGTTGATTACGGTCCATCCCTCTAAAGCCTACCCAAGGTTGATTCCCAGCTCAAACCTCAAAAGCCATACAATGTTGTTTTCTCTAGGTTCACAACAAACATTTCCCCACTCTCAAAATGAGTACAAAATATGAAATCTCAAGCTTGAATTTGATGTTTTAGGGTTGATGGAATGATGAAAATATTTGGTACTTGAAACCATATGATCATCCATGTTTTTCTGCCCTTCCTTGATGTATTTATAGCTTTTTCAAGCTATATGATCGTTGGTAAAGTGAAACTAGCGTTGGAGTTCATTAAATGTTGTTGCAGACTGTTGGAACGTTGGTAATGTACATTACACTTATGTTACGTACATTATTTGGAATTTTCTCAGCTTACGTACGTTGTTCTCTTCCTCACATACGTTTATCATCTTCCAGTATCATTTAAGTATGAATTCCATTACGTACGTTGCTTTGTTCCTTTGCGTATGTTACACACATATAACGTATGTTAAGCACCTCTAGAGCCTTGTATCACAATTTTGTGCTTTCTAACATGTTTTGCTTAAAGTCAAACGCTTTGCACTTCATTAAAACTTTTTGTTCTTCATCAAAACATGAAAATATCTTAATGTTGATCACCCTTGATCCAACAATCTCCCCATTTTTTATGATGACAAAACTTTCACGAATTTAAGCGCTACATCAAGGGCAATAAATTTGATCAATGATTTTACCCTTGTCAATAGGTTAGAATAAAAATGTATGATCATATCGAAAAAGTTTTAAAAATTACCCCTTTCATTTTCTCCCCCCTTTTTTTCATAAAAAATATTAAAAGAATTTAACTCCCCATATAAAAGAACTTATGTTACATACGTTATCTGGAATTTTCCTCAGCTTACGTACGTTGTTCTCTTCCTTACCTACGTTGATCATCTTCTAGTATCATTTACGTACATTATTCATTCCATTACATACGTTGCTTTGTTCCTTTGCGTACATTACACACATATAACATATGTTAAGCACCTTTGGAGCCTTATTTCACAATTCTGTGCTTTCCAACGTGTTTTGCTTCAAGTCAAACGCTTTGCACTTCATTAAAATCTTTTGTTCATCATCAAAACATGAAAGGATCTTAATGTTGATAACCCTTGATCCAACAAAATATAGTGATTGGGACTTTCTTAGAATCTTGCAAAATCACAAATAATTAAAAAAATATTAATAGTAAAAAAAAGGTGCATGTGCATGCAAGTGCTAATCAAAATAAATAAAGATAATAATATAAATATATAATTAAAAGGTAAGAGTGAAGGGATCAAGCATTGATAATAAAGAGGCTACACTCTCAAATTTAGTGGAGAGTAAGGGTTAGAGTTGGACTAAAATTCAATACCTATTACCATATGAGATTTGTGACAAAATTAGATGCATTCACCCACTTGTTTGTAATGCACCCAAGGATGAACCAGTATAAGTAGCTACAACTTTGGGTAAGTTTACGATCTCATTAGTAGTTGATTTTCTTACTAAGTGTGATTCTATTTTGCAGGATCCAAGTAATGAGAGGCTATGGAAAGCAATTTGGGACTAAAGGGACTAGGACGTGCTAAGTATTGCCTCTGGATTGTTGGCCAAGGTCGACTACTCACTATTGTTTAAAGGCAAAGGCAAAATTTCACCACTCATGCAGATTGTAACATGTGCAACCAGAATTGTAACTATCTTACACTCATTACGAGACTATAATAGAGTTTGACAATGATGGATGAAAGTTGTTAAGCCATAATGGAGGATGCACTTCTTTATCGCCAACCTTAAGAAATGGCTAACACATAATCTAAAAATTAACAGGATTCTACTTCTGTCATGTACCTTGGGCGAGGCTGTTTGGAGTCATGGCGTGGGGATTTTGGCTTTCTCACAATGAGGAGGTCATGGGGAATTGAAGTCATAGCAAGGATTTGATTGTTGAATGCGTTGCTAGCTCACAAATCTTTATCGAGGTTGAAAATTGCTTAAAAACTAATTTACTATCAAGAAGAGTGCCAACTGCAATGCTGAAGCATGAGTGGCTCTAGAAGATAATGTGATCAAGCTAAACGTGGATGCATCTGTTTACAATAATGGGGTCACTAGCTATATAGGTAATTTGGCTCGTGATAACTTGGATTTTTTTTTAATTTTTTTTTATTTTGGCCTCAACTCCAAAGAGGAAGCACTTAAATGTGCACAACGCATGTCATAGGACTCGAACCCCAAATATCATGATCAACGAAGAAGTGCTATACTAGCAGAGCTACCAAGCCTCGGCGTGATAACTCGGATTGGCTAGGGATTTCTTTAACATGTAGATTTTGGCTTGTTGTCCATTGTTTGCAGAAGTGTGGGCTATAAACCGTCATTTGAGCGGGCCATGGTAGCAAAGGTGGCAAAAAATATTGCTCGAATCCAACTCGTCGTTACCTGTTCATTATGTTAATAAGCCATGGGAATAACAAGGTAATCAACCAAGTTTATTTTGGGCACATATCTCCTGCATCGTCTGTCGAACACTATGACCACAAACTTTAAGAAAAGTAAACCACTGTGCTAATTGGTTAACCAAAGAGGTTTCTCATAGTGCTAGTTGTTTGCAAATTCCTCATATGTTATTGCACTTCATGTATCTAAACAAGAACAATTGTACTTCACTCAACATTAACAAAATTTCACTCTCAATATGTTTACAGAATTAATTTAATTGAGCTGATAATATATAGTATCACTTTGATACGAGTTCATGCTAAATAATTTGGCGTTTTAAGTAGATTGGTCATTTATCTTAAAAAAGAAAAAAAGAAGTAACTTGCCCTTTTTTTATTATAAAAGGAGAGAGTGAAAAAACATAGAGTGGATCAGTCATCGACCTGGAGTCGGAGCAGAGTCCTTATTTTGGTAAACCGTAAGCCCTTTGGACATCTCTCTCTCTCTCTCTCTCTCTCTCACCTTCCTTTCTACGCAACACAAATCTCAATCACAGTTGTATCCACCCTCTCTCTCTCTCTCCACCCTCAAGCGCAGCCTCAATCTTCATCTCTCTCTCTCTCTCTCGCTCTTTCGATCCTCTCCTCACTTCCCATTCTCTGATTTCTCAATCTCTCCTGAGAAACAGAAGCGTTTTTGTCCTTTCCACTATTTTTCTCCCACTCCCACTTCCTACTGACTCTACTCACAAAACAAAGCCCCCTACTTTGCTACCGCTTACCGATTTACCGATTGTATAGGTGCATCGAATACGGATACGGACATTTGTGAGATTGATTGGGTATATGATATATTGGTGAGAGAAAAAATGGTCGAGTTGTGATTGTTGGAGGATTAGGGTTTTGGAGTTGGTGTGAGAATGGCGACGCAGAGCTGGAGAGACTCGTATAGAGGGATGTCCTCTGATAACATAAAGGGTTTAGTGTTGGCTTTGTCTTCCAGCGTTTTTATTGGTGCTAGCTTCATTGTTAAGAAGAAGGGTTTGAAGAAAGCCGGTGCTTCGGGTGTCCGAGCTGGTATCTACACTTTTATTTTGTAGTTTGCGTGTTTTTAACTTGGTGGTTTTCTTCTGATTTTGCTCTGTTTGTAAGAGTCCTTGTTCGATTTGATGTCGGATTTGTTAATAAAGTTAAGATTAGTCATGGGTGAATGGGAAGTGTTGAGGATTTGCGCTGTTCTTGTGAGTTGATTGAGGAAAATTGAACTGATATCAATTAGTGCATTGGTTTGATTCGACCAGCTTTGTCACTTGTTTTGTACTATTATTTTTAGATGTTGAGGTGATGACTTAGTGGTAGACTTTAGATCTATCTTATGCATAGCTTATTTGAGGGATTGACTGCAAGGTTAAGCTAAGCTGTATTATTGGTGGTTCATTATATATGTTTGTGAAGCAATGCATATGAATCCGTCAAGATCTGGGCTTCTTGTGGTAAACTTGAACAAATGGTTTATAATCACTTAGGAGTTTGTCTTTCTGAATAGACTTAGCATTTTCTTTCGAATTCTACGTCTGGGTGTTTTGAGAAAATACTAAAAATTACGGAGCACAGTTTATTATATTTTATTTTATTTTTATTAGTAAGGGGGAAGGGGTTGGGGGCTGGGCGGTTATATGTCTTGTGTCACGGAGCACAGTGTATTGTGTGCAAATTTCTACAATGACTGCATTTTTCATCTCTCCGTGGTGCATTTGATACGATTGAGTTCTTTCTTAATTGTACCTTCTCCAATGTGCTAAGATGTTGTGTTTGTTCGACAAGTATTGAAATTTTCCGCTTTTAAATTTTCACAGGAAGTGGAGGCTATTCTTACTTATATGAACCACTGTGGTGGGCAGGCATGATAACAAGTGAGTGTTTTGGACATTTTGATGGTTATGAATTGTCAAGAAGCCATTTATTGAATATTTTTGCAACATAGTGTTTTGGACATTTTTACTTGTAGTATTTCATTATAAGTTGATTTTCAATGGTTATGAATTGTCAAGAAGCCTGCTAATTTATTGAAAATTTTTCAACAGTGATTGTTGGAGAAGTTGCTAATTTTGCCGCTTATGCATTTGCACCAGCTATTCTTGTCACACCTCTTGGTGCTCTCAGCATTATTATCAGGCATGATATATCACAAACCCATTTAGTTTTTCTTTTCTGAGTTT
>CAODLS011208976.1:0-26298 GCA_948243855.1 Flueggea neowawraea
ACTCAAAATCGTCCCAAAAATCATCAAAACCGAACCTAACCCTAGTTCCTCCAAAAACTCATCAAATCTCTTGATTCAAGGCTTGAATCATGTTCATTCAAGTCCCCTCTAGCCTATTCTAACATTCTCTAACCTTATTACAATAGAAATCATCCAGAGATTGAAATCCTAGAGAAATTCGGCCAAAAAGAAAAATCCAGAAAGTAAGCATGAAAATGAGTTAAACACCAAGAAAAAGATGTAATCTTGCCTCACAAAATCATTATGAATGATGGGGGGAAAATAAGGAAGAGTTTCAGATGAGTTGAGAGAGATTTGGGTGGAAAATGGAATGAAAATGACGAAGGGTCGGGTTTTTGGGAGTTTTAAAGAGCTGCAAATTGAAACTCACCGTTTTAGCAATTTTAAATGCAATGTACGTCATTTCTGAGGCAACATGCATTACACATTTACACAATGTATGTCCTCATTCAGCAGCGTGTGTTATATGACTTGCAGAAGCTCCAAATTGCAAATATCCCACCACAACGTACATCTTTAAATACCAACATATGTTGATCGTCCAAGTTTTCAGATAACGTATGTCTTGCCTTCTACAACGTAAGTCTTGAGTTTTTCACAGATAACGTACGTCTCTCAACTAGACAATGCACGTTATTCCTAGCCAAACATCACTCCTCAACTTCTTTCACTTTCTAACACTCGTCGAATCACTCCCGAGGTTTAATAACACCAAGCAATGCTTAAGTATCATCATCAAACCTCAAAGATCATCAATCAATACTCCAAATATCCTCGAAATCAAACAGGGCAGAACAAAAAGCTATAGAAAATCCTATCAAAATTCGACGGGGTATTACATACTTCCCCCCTCAAAAGAAATTCGTCATCGAATTTCCAAACAAGCCAAATCAAGCTTAAATCGAATCTAAATCTCCAAATTGGGGTAACTTGAAATCTCCTCAATAGACATCAAGTCTAAGTACCCAAACCAAACCATAACCTCAAAGATCAACATATAAATCATAGAATACTGATATATGAATCTATCACAATTCTAGCTCACTCAAACTCATAATACAAAAAAACAATGCCAGAGTATGCAGAAACAGGTATAGAGACAGAATGTAGATACAGAGATGCTAAGTATGCATGAACAGAGATAGAGATAGAAGATACAAAGAATAGATGAACTGGAACAAAGACAGAATGTACCGACCTAAGAATCTACAGAGTAGAACGATGTATCTCATCCTCGGCCTCCCAAGTGGCCAACTCAACTAAATGGTGCCTTCAAATCACCATCACTGAAGCTATCTCCTTATTTCGGAGTCTCTTGACCTGACGGTCAACAATCCCCAATGGAACCTCATCATAAGACAGATAGGGCCTAAACTCAACTGACTATGGTTCCAAAACATGTGATGGAACAGAGACACACATCTGCAGAAGTGAGATATGGAACATTGGATGGACAGAAACAAACTAAGGCAGTAGTGCCAACTCATAAGCCACAGATCCAACTTGGCCAATAATCTCAAATGGACCAATATATCTCGGCCTCAACTTGCCTTTCTTCCCAAATCTCATAACGCCCTTTATTGGCGATACTTTGAGAAATACATGGTCATAATAGCAAGCTCCAAATGTTTACACTTTAGATCATCTTAACTCTTCTGACGACTGTGAGCAGTCTGGATCCTCTGTTGGATCAATATGACTTTCTCAGTAGTCTCCAAAATAAGATCTGGCCCCTGTGGCTCTCTCTCACCAGCCTTAGCCCAACAAAGAGGAGATCTACACTTCCTACCATACAATACCTCATATGGTGCCATCCTGATACTCGAATGGTACGAGTTGTTATACGCAAAGTCTACTAGAGGCAAATAAGAATCCCAACTCCCAGCAAAGTCTATAGCACACACTCTCAACATGTCTTCTAAAGTATGAATCGTGCGTTCGGATTGACCATCAATCTGCGGATAAAAAGTTGTCTTAAAATCCAATCGAGTAGCTAACTCTTCTTGTAGTTAATGCCAAAACTGCAAAGTGAACTGAGGTCCTCTATCCGATATGATAGAGACTGGCACACCATGTAAACATACAATCCTATCAACATATAACTTCGCTAGGCGTGCCGCTCTATATGCCGTCTTGACAGGGAGGAAATGTGCTGACTTGGTCAATCGATCGACGATAACCCAGATGGAGTCATACCCAGAAGACGCGTTAGCAATCTCGCTACAAAATTCATAGTGATGCGATCCCATTTCCACTCTGGGATAGGCATCTACTGCAATAACCCAGAAGGACGTTTGTGCTCAAACTTAACTTGCTAACAAGTCAAACACCGATTAAGAAACTCACTCATGTCCTTCTTAATCCATGACCACCAATAGGACTCTCAAAGATTCTAATACATCTTAATGTACCCTGGGTGTACAAAATATGCAGAACGGAGACCATCGGTCATAATCTCCTTGCGTAAACCACCAGAAGATGGTGCGCACAACCTCAGTCCAAACCAAAGGACTTCAAAGTCATCAACATTGAATCTAGGTACACCAGAAGACTTAAATTTCTCGATCAAACTCTGAATCTCAACATCCTCCTTCTGTGACTCTCAAATCCAATCTAACAGTATAGGTCTCACCTCAATCTGACCAAATAACACCCCTGAATCATCAAACTGTAACTCAACTCTAGACTCCATCATACGCTACCATTTAGAAACTGTAAGTCGTCTCTCAATAAAGATATGAGCAAGCTACCCATCGACTTCTTACTTAGAGCATCGACAATGACGTTAGCCTTGTAAAAATGGTATGATATGGTGTAATCATAATCCTTTAACAACTCTAGCCAATGCCTCTATCTCATATTCAGGTCTCACTGCCCGAAAATGTACTTCAAATTCTTATGATTTGTGTAGATCTCAAAAGTCTATCCGTACAGATAATGCCTCTAAATCTTGAGTGCGAGCACAACTGTTGCTAACTTTAGGTCATATGTCGGGTAATTTTGCTCATGCCCCTTAAGCCGTCTTGAGGCATAAGCAATCATCTTGCCATGCTACATCATCACACAACCTAAGCTGATTCTTGATGCATCACAATACACCGCCAACCTCCTAGAACCCGATGGTAGAACCAACACAGGCGCACTCATCAAACATTCCTTCAGCTTCTGAAACTCTCCTCAGATCTTTTAGACCAAACAAACTTAGCCCCCTTTTGAGTTAATCGAGTCATAGGAGCAACAATCCTCGAGAAATTTTGGATAAACCTCCTGCAATACCAGACTTAACCAAGAAAACTCTGAATCTCTGTAGGGGTCTTAAGCCTCTCCCAATGAAGTATTGCCTTCACTTTCTTAGGATTCACCATAATGCCTTCTATCGACACTACGTGTGCCAAGAATGCCACTTGTTTGAGCTAGAACTCGCACTTTGAGAACTTAGCATAAAGTTGATGTTCTCGTAAAGCCTGCAACACTTACCTCAAGTGGTCCTCGCGCTCCTCCCTACTCCTCAATTATATCAGAATGTTGTCAATGAAAACAATTATGAACCGATCAAAATACGGTATGAATACTCTGTTCATTAAATCCATAAATGTTGCTGGCACATTAGTCAATCCAAACACCATCACTAAGAATTCGTAGTGACCATATCTAGTTTGAAAAGTTGTCTTTGGAATACCCTCATCTATGATCCTCAACTGATGATATCCTGACCTCAAGTCGATATTAGAAAACCATTGCACACCCTGTAACTAGTCAAACAAATCATCTATCCTAGAAAGTGGATATCGATTCTTCACAGTTACCTTGTTAAGCTATCGGTAGTCGATGCACATACAAAGGCTCTCATCCTTTTTTCTTTACAAACAACACCGAAGTGCCCCAAGGTAAAATGCTCGGCCGAACAAATCCCTTATCCAGCAACTCCTTCAACAGAGTCTCTAATTCCTTCAGCCCTGTTGGCGTCATCCGATACGGTGGAATCGATATCGGATCGGTACTAAGTTGTACCTCTATAGCAAACTCAATCTCCTGATCAGGCGAAAGTCCTGACAACTCCTCCAAAAACACAACGAAAAACTCTCGAACCATTGGTACGTCTTATACTCTCAACTTTGATCCTTCGAACTTAGTCAGAACAAAAGCCAAATACACCACACATCCTCTGTGAATCATCTTATCTGCTCTAACAGTTGGCATGTATCCCTGTACAACACTGTCTCCCTCACCCTAATAACAGAACTCAGACTGACCAGGTGGTTGAAAACATACTCTTTTGGCAAAGTAATCCAATGTAGCATGTCAATCAGAAAGCCAATCCATACCCAGAATAACATCAAACTCTCACACATCTAATAAGATGAGGTAAGCTACCAACTCATGCCCATCAATGGCAATCACGCAGTGTCGAACTCCAAAATCAGTTAACATCTTACTACCTAAGGATGATGCAACCTTTAACAACTTATCCAACTGACGCAACACTAGCCCCACATGCTCAACAAAATATAAAGTGATGAATGAATGGGATGCACCAGTATCAAATAAGACATATGAGGAAGTGCCAAATATAGAAAGCGTACTAGTAACTGCGGCATTGGAGGTATGGGCTTCCTAACGAATGAGATGGTATACTGGAGCCTGCCCTTCTATAGCACTGCTCTGAGTTGCCTGGCCTCGGCCACTGCCCTGGTCATCCTGACTGCGGCTCCCGAAACCCCTACTAGCTCCCCTACCCGCACAGTACTAACTGTACATGAACCTTTTACTACAGACTGTCCAACCTAAGCCTCAGTACCTAACTTCATAAGACACTCTGTTATCTTATGCCCCAACTTTCTGCAGTGAAAACAGTTACTGGTGGCCCTGTTGCATACCCTAGATGCATCATCCCACAAATCGCATAAGGCGGAAACAAGCTTCCCAAGCTCTGTCCTCCACTTTGTCCAGCTGGTTGCGCCACACTGTGACTCTGAGTGCTCTGACTAGGCCTCTGCCCTCTATAAGAATGTCTACACCTCTGCTTCGACTAGGCTCCCTGACCTTGGCCCAGCTGGCCTCCCAATGTACCCTCTGTCTTTGCCCTATTGGGCTTTCTCGGGTGTCTCTCATCCATATACTCCATACCTCTAGCAGCCTCCACAATCTGCCTTACAGTAGGCAACCCCAAGGTCGCTACCACTCTGCTGATCGTGGGTCGCAACCCATCCAAAAACTTCCTCGCCAAAGCCTCTTCTCCCTGACTTTTAGGAGGTGCATACCTACTCAAATCCTTAAACTTATCCTCATAATCCATCATCGACACACTCAGCCCTTGACAAAAGCCATTGAAATCATCTGCCTTCTTGTATCGGATACTTTGAGGAATGACAAACGCAATGAGCTCATTCTTGAATATGGCCCAACTGAAATCTCTCCGACTCTCAAAACTCCTCCACCATCGAACTGTTCGGCCACTCAGAAGGAACGCCATGAGTTTGACTCTGGTGGCATCATCAGTAATGTCTCGAGTATCAAAGCGATGATCTACCTCAAGGAAGAAGTTGTAGGGATCCTCTCCTATCACACTTGAAAATCTAGGTGGCTTGAGCTTCATGAACCTATCCAATAAATTATCATCCTTAGTCTGTGGTGCAACAGGTGCAACCACTGGAGGAGCTGTTGTGGCCCCTTCTGGCAGAGGCTGCTGAACATGTGGCACAATAGGTGAAACTGGTGCTATTCTTGGTGGCGAACCTGACTAACCCCGTAGATGTCAGAATGCAAAATAATTGCCACAGTACCATCATACATATCAGAAGAGTATACAGAGACAAATCAGACTGACTTAATCAAAGATACCTATACTCCACACCAACCCAGACAATATGGAACCTAATACTCTGATACCACCTTTGTCACAACCCATTTTCGAATCATGACCGGTGTACAAAACGAACCGAACCGGAAGCCCAGTCCATCTCGCACAAGCCTCGGAGATACGAACATTCTACACAGCCTATTCGTTTATTCAAAATATTTAATGAATATAAAACATTTATATATATAGGGAAATAATATATGTATAATAGAATAATATTTATATATATATAATATGTAAAATCAATATCCAATATACAAAATAGTAGTCCCATAACCTAACAGCAACCCGATGTGGAGCTTTAACAACGGAAAGAAAAGTAGGGCCCGAATAAGGGGATACTCACTACTAACAAGGATGCCTCACTGGAAATCGAGGTGTTGGACAGTTGCTGAGAATCAAAATATACCTGAAAGATAAGCAAAAAAATAGGCAAGAAAAAGAAAGGGGGTCAGAACCCATTGGGGAAAAGACACTCCAGAGCGGCTCCAAACCTCACGTAAACCGTTTTGAAAACAATTCAAAAACACCACGTATGTATATACGCAGATATAGTATAGCATACACGATGCATACATAGTAGCTTTCAGAAAACTTTTTCCCAAAAACATTTGCATCCAGGGTAGATATCATGCAGTCAGATAGTATCAGAGTGTGTGTATATATATATATCGGAGTCAGAGTATGGGACCAAAAAAGACAGAATAATAGTGTGGACTCCGCTACTAAATAGAATAGAGCATGTATCTAGCCAGATACACGGTCACCCCTTTACCCCGGTAACTAGGGCCTTGTCAGAGCATTGTCATACCAAAGGCTACGTATCTCGTAACTAGGTGTCCCATTTCAGAATATAATAAATACATGATATTAACAGACGAGCATGAATATTAGAGTTTTAAAATTTCTACAGAAAAAAATATACTAACATATTTTAGATATTAGAACAGAATGTTAGTTATTAATAATCACAGAAGTTCGATTATTAATTAGCCAAGTAATTATTAGTCAGATTACAAATTATATCCAGACACATCAAAAACTATATAATGTTTGAAGACACAGCCTATAGTCTGAAGTTGCTATTCATTCACTTGGTATCTGATACTAAGGATCCAGTCAAACACTACTAGTGGGTGGTTGATCGCACTGACAGGTACATGAAGCTAAAACAGATACATATACAACAATATCATAATGAAATGTTGGTACTATGACGGTACCAAATCCATGATATGCGAATGTAGATGCAGACACTCGTCTGACGGCGAAAACCTATTTGAGTCGAAGATCTAATTCTGAAACCTTGAAAATCAGAATCTACATGAAATTATAGTTATGTCCCTCAACCTTTGTAAAATTACCATTTAATCCCTGATACTTGGAAAATTATAATTTAGTCCCTAAAATATTCTCAAATTACCAAACAGCCTCCAAGTAATCAAAATTTCGAAATTAGTCTCCAAAGCTCAAAAATTGCAAAACAGTCCTTAATTTGTAAAATTACAAGTCAGTCCCCAAATTTTCTAAAACTACAAATCTAGACCTCAACTTTCTTGAAATTACAAATCTAAACCTCTATTTCCAGAAATTATGAATCTAACTCCAACTTTCCAAAAATTACAAATCGAATTAGAACTTTTCAGAAATTTACAAAACTAAGCTAAACACAAAGTTATTTTCTCAAAAATTCCAAAATCACATTCGGATTGATACCGGATGTTCCAATTTGTCCACTTTTCCTCAAAACAACCTTAAGAACATAAATCCATCAACAATTCCATCAAACAACTCAAAATCATTCTAAAATCATCAAAACCGAACCTAACCCTAGTTCCTCCAAAAACTTATCAAATCTCTTGATTTAAGGCTTGAATCATGTTCATTCAAGTCCCCTATAGCCTATTCTAACATTCTCTAACCTTATTACATCAGAAATTATCCAAAAATTGGAACCCTAGATGAATTCGACCAAAGGAAGGAATCCAAAAATTAAAGCATGAAAATGAGCTAAAAACCAAGAAAGAGATGTAATCTTACCTCGGAAAATGATTAGGAATGATGGGGGAACAATGGGAAAGAGTTTCAGATGGTTTGAGAGATATTTGAGTTGAAAATTGAGTGAAAATGACGAAGGGTCAGGTTTTTGGGCATTTTAAGGAGCTACAGATCAAAACGCATTGTTTCAGCAATTTCAAAGGCAACGTACATCATTTCTGAGGCAACATACGTTACACACTTACACAATGTATGTCCTCATTTAGCAACATATGTTATATGACTTACAGAAGCTTCGAATTGTAGATATCCCACCACAACATACGTCTTCAAATACCAACATACGTTGATCATCCAAGTTTCCAGATAACGTACGTCTTGCCTTCTACAACGTATGTCTTGAGTTTTTCCCAGATAACATGCGTCCCTCAACTGGACAACACACATTATTCCTAGCCAAACATCACTCCTCAACTTCTTTCGCTTCCAAATACTCGTCGAATCACTCACGAGGTTTAATAACACCAAACAATATCTAAGTATCATCATCAAACCTCAAAGATCATCAATCAATGCTCCAAATATCCTCAAGATCAAATCAGGACAGAACGGAAACCTACAGAAAATCCTATCGAAATCTGACGAGGTATTACAACAGACTTGGAGTCCATTGTGATTAATACCTTAAAATTGTTAGAACAGTAGGTATGAAATTAAAGCTTTGAGGCATGAAGATCACTATATTTAAGGTATTAATTGCCCCCACTATGTTTGCTGCTGGGTTAAAGCAATATACCTTTAGGATACAAAGCTTTAAGATTAACAAACAACAAATTTTGTAAATCCCCTTTAGACCTTCTGTGTTTGGAAAAAAGTAAAAGACAAAGAAGAACAAGGATGTAAAAGTTAAGTTAAGCTTTGGCACTAATGTCGTTTTATATAAGTGTTTAACAGTTAATAGACATCCCTTTAAAAAGATGTGTCCCAATAAAATAGTAACTGTTCACTTATATAAATCCAAAAATTTTAAAAAATAAAATAAAATGTCATGCACTTAATTTTTAAGTGCAAGTGCCATCATTAGACCAATTATATGTCTATATATATAATGAAATTTATATGCACATGTGAGACCAAATTTTTTTGCCTCCATTTTTTTCCTCCAATATACAAATCAATTGAATAGGTATTCCTTGCTTTATAAAGTACAACAACTTCCTTTATTTGGGCAATGCAGGATAAAATCTCTGCTCTATATCAGTACACCTAATATACAAACTACATATAATAGTATTTTCATCTTGTATAAATGGTATAAAATGCACATATGACTTTACAACTCTCAAGTCAGTAGAAATACTTGATTTTTAAGTGTAGAATGAACGTACCTTGAAGAGTAGTGAAATCCTCTATTTATATAGGCATTGATGAGAGTTTAAAACATAATTTCTGCATGAGTGAATTCTTCTCTTTAAAAGTGAATTCAAATTGTGAGTGCAAAGCAAATCATCAAATGTGAATGCTGGCACATTTACTGAGAGGTCTTCTAGAGATTTTTAGAAGTTGGAGATTTTGCATGAGTTCAAAACTTGTTTATTGATATTAGACTTGAAGGGTCTTGTTCTATATTGATTTAGTGACAATCAAAAACTACCATCGTGGATTCGTAGCAATACCAAAAAACATTGAAGCCTAGCAAAAGGTTTTATTCTACATAAACAAACTAAATTTGGACAAACAAAAAATTTTGTACTAGTCAACATGGCCAATTTAGAGAGAGAGTAGAATAGCTCCAATCGTACTTTTGACATTTTTTATAACAATAGGGAGCACAACAAATTACATAGATTGAAGATATAAACCCATCTAATGTCACTCTTCAATTTAACTTTTTTTTTGTGTCAATAAAATTCTATTGGAGAGAGAGATGAATATATAATTAAAAGGAAGTGGTAAAATAGAAATATATATATATATATATATATATATATGGAGAAGTGCATACGATGTTTAATTTAGAAGACAATTTTCTGTTTTGTTTCTATTTTTTTAAAATTAAATGGGTGAAACCCGAATTAATATGTATTAATTAGGGTGGTTGTCAATCGGTTTGATAACTGGTTCAGTTAAAGGTTTGGCTTGACTTCCTAAATAGTTTAGGAGAAAGACTTCCTAATTAGATGGAATCTTAATTGAGAAGGAATCATAATTGGTAAGAAAAGGGACTTCCTGATTAGTCAGAAAGAAACCCTAATCAACTAGTATAAATACTAGTTAGGTGAGAAACCCTAGACATAACAATTGAACCAACAAGCAATTAACAGAAATGTCTCTACCTCTCCTTCACATATCGTCGCCGACCTCCTTAGGAGAAAAAGAGATTTTCTCGTCTTGCTTTGTGTCTCAGGATTCGTCTACTAGCATTTAGGTTGTGGTTACACACCATATGCTTGTCGCCTCACCGTGATTTGTAGTGTGTGGAGACTAGCGTCACCTCGCATCCTTTGTATTCTACAGATCAGATTCCACTGTGCATCAATCGAGGTAGGTTCGATTCCCTATGATTTATTTATTATGTATATTTGTGTAGAATACTTTCATTGGTATCAGATCATAGGTTATTTTTAATGATTTGTTCATTAGACTTCGTTAGATCCATAACCTTACTACTGGACCTTACTGTTTTGCAAAAAGAATTCCTTTTTCGTGCAAATATTTGATCTGCTTTTGATTAGACTGTCCAAATAGGCTAGAACGAAATTTGAAATTTTGGAATTCTGATTATACCATTGTGTTAAAAAAAAATTGTTTTCCAGGAATACAAAATTTGGTGACGAAATTCGGCTGGGAAGCCAGTGCGTGCATCACACGCACCACCCACAAATATGGTTGGCAACACACTCTTTTGTAAGAAATAGACAAGCTAGGGCATATGTGGCACACTGTGATTGGGCCATGTATACAACATATAGCCAACCAAAAACTGACGCGTCATCATCGAGTCAGCACAAGTGTCATCAGCGTGTCAACACGTGGCTGACATATGGCACCAAGTGCCAAGTGGATGCCAAATCATCTGCCACTTGGCACTACTAACTAGGATCACACGTAAGACTTGTGGACCAATGATGTAGTGCACGTGGCAATAGGCACCATGTGGCAACGCTACGTCATCGCTAGACATCAGCATGCCAAGTCATCAATGGTTGCCATATCGGCCAATGAGGAACTAACACGTGGCCCACCCAAGTGATGGCACATGACAGAGGCATGAGGAAGGTGCATGACGGCACATTCACGCGTTTCCTCCATTTGCAGCGGTGCATGTAGGCACTTAATAGCGTTTCCAACTTCCGAATTTTTACTGTTTTTCCATGGATTTAAAATACATACTTTTATGGAATATTAGATAATTTTTGTAAAATTTTTTGATTTCCAGAAGCAATTTCCACTATTATTTATGTGTTAATTAGTTATGTTTACATGGTTAAATACATTTTAAATTGTGTTTTTAAATCTAGGATTATGTTGCTTTGTTTGTAGATGTATTTTATGCATTGAAATTTATAAATATGTTTTATACATGCATTGCTTATTTATTAATGTGTTTTATAAATGTGTTTCTTATTTATAAATGTGATTTTATAAATATAAGTGATCTCTTTATTGATTGAAATGCACTTTTCAATCTAATCTATGTCTGTAATCATTGCAAATATGGTAAGGATGAAGAGAACACCTCGTGTCCTTCACATCACTGAGGGCAAAGCAGTATTGGTGAGGATGAAGCAAGCCATTGAGAAGATTCGTCTGCCGACATATGTTTGTCCAGATGACATCTTGAGCATAATGGAATATATCATTGATATGAATGAGCTAATGTAGCAGTGCATTTAGGAAGGTGGTTTCTCATGTGGTTGGGACGAGCAAAGAATTCTCAACATCCTAAGACGTTCTCTTACTCATCCAAAATTGAGGCGTTTAATGCCTATAGAGCTGGATCATGATTATACTCACATAGACTTGCCATTCTTAGATCTACTCAAGGTTAGAGGTGTCTTACAACCACGAGGCCCAAATGAATTAGTCTTACGGAGTGGTCATACAATTGATCACCCTTTTAAAGGCATATCTCCTATAACATTCTAGAGAATATGTGTGAACAACTCCCTTCGAGTTTTCCAAAAGCTTATGTCTGGCTCACCGATTATGATAATTAGTTCATAGAACATTTTGGTTTTAGGAATAAGGCTTAGTAACCATTTCATAGTTTCTGGCTTAATGTTTTAGACAAGTCGAGTTTTGACGACAGATTAAATTTTGTTGATTTTTTATTTATATGTTAAACTCAAATTATTATGATTGTTTTGGTTCCCTATGTTCTCAATAAAAGATATGTTCGATTTATTTATTTGTTTGCTTGCTTGCTTAACTAATATATATTGCAGGTTTATGAGATTAAATGTTGCTTATTAATTATTGTTGCTTGTATTTTGAGTTGTGCTGCTTAATAAATGCACAATAATGTTGAACATAGATGCTAAGTCACGAATAAAACAATCTTGACAATTTTTTATCTATAAATTGACTCTAACTAGATTAATTATTTGTGGAGATGGTGACAGTACATTTGCGTCCTTGTTAGATTCAGAGCTTAATAAGATATCTAGTTAGATAAATTTAGTGGATAGTGAATTTAGTGTATTGCTATATCTCCTATGTGTAAGTGCAACTAAGTTACTTAATTTTAGGATGTGAAAATGGATACTACATCAAAGTCCATTGTTGTTAAACTAAACAAAGATCTTAAGTTGAATGGTGATAACTACGAGATTTGGATCATGAAAATCCAATATGTTCTCGAGGAGCAAGACGTTCAGGATGCCCTGGAAACAATCGTTGTTGAACCTAAAGAAGGCACCACTACTAGCACAAGCGTGACAAAGATGCCTACCTGGCTTGAAAAAAAAAAAAGAACTCAACTGCTTGCATCATTTTGCTGAGTTCAACAGATGATCATATTATAAGAAATTCAGTAAGTATTAGAATGCCAAGGATCTATGGGATGCCCTGAAAGAGAAATTTGGTGGAGTGTCGTTAACCATACTTCACTCCTTAACCATCAATTTTGATACTTATCAAAAGCGGTCTGATCACACCATGAAGAAACATCTCAGAGAAATGGCTAACATGATTAGTGAGCTAAGTGATACGGGTCACAAGCTGACTGAAGAGTAAAAGGTTTAAGCCATTATTCGCTATTTGCCTACGAGTTGAGAGCATATGAAATTGCACTTAACTCATGCCCAAGACATCAAGACATTTGATGATGTTGTTCGTCATTTGGAACTTGAAGAGGACCACCTTATATTGATCAAGGTAAATATTGAGGTCAACTTGACAAGGTCCAATTCGAATAAGAATTTGAGGAAAATGAACAATATGTCTTTCAACTCCAAGGGAAAGGGTGGAAAAAAGAAGGCCAAGTCGCCTGATCAAAAGAACAAAAAGACCAAGAGAAAGTTGAGCATTTCTAAGTTAAAATGTTACAACTATAGACAAAAGGGGCACTTTGCAAAAGATTGCAAAGCTCCTCCAAAGGTACAACATAATGACTTATGTAATAGTTATGTTAATGTATTTAGTTCAGTGTTCCTAACGGAGTTGCACCCTTTGTGGGTAATTGATTCAGGAGCCACAACCTATGTGACGAAGCCAAGGGAAGCCTTCATCGAGTTTCGATGAGTTCCTGAGGGAACAAGATGGATGTATGTAGGCAACAACTCCAAAATAGAGGCCAAAAGGATAGGCACTTGCAAATTAAATTTGCAAAGAGGTTGATCCTTAACCTTAGAAGATGTCCTTTACGCTCCTGGAGTAAGAAGGAACTTGATATTAGTCATGTAGTTGATGAGAGTAGGCTGCCTTTTAAGAATAGTGGTTGTAGTCTTTATTTGAACAATGTCTTTTATGGTTCTGGTTACATTTTGGATGGTTTTATTGTTTTTATCAGTTCCTTCGAAAAAGCGACGAGGGCCGAATATCTATTGCAGTTAATCCATTCAAATATTTATAGGCCAATGAACGTTAAGGCTAGGCATGGTGCTCATTATTTTATCACGTTTACCAATGATTGTACTAGGTATGGTTAAGTGTACTTGATCTCCCATAAATTAGAAGCTTTAGATTGTTTCAAAAGATTTATAAGTCCAATTGAAAATCAACTAGAAAGGAAGATCAAGGCTTTGAGAACTGATCGAGGCCAAGAATACCTCTCGAAAGAATTCAAAACAATATGTGATGAAAAGGGAATAGAACATCAGTTGTCAATCCCTAGACCTCCACAACAAAATGGAGTAGCAAAAAGAAGAAATTGTACTCTTCTTAACATGGTTAGGTCTATAATGGCAAAAGCAAACTTACCGATTTCCTCTTGGGGAAATGCACTACTAACTACTGCCTATGTCCTTTACCGAGTGCCAACTAAGTCAGTGATATCAACACCATATGAGTTATGGATAGGGTGCAAATCTGTGTTAGGTCACTTAAGACCACAGGGTTGTGTCGCTTTTGCACACTACACCTCAAGCAAGCATAGGAAGCTTGTCCGAAGAGCTCGTAAGAGAATATACATTAGATACCCTGAACACTCCAAATGATATGTTCTAATAGGCAAACACAAGAATGGTATAGTACCGAATTTGAATCTAGGGATGTAGCATTCTTAGAAAATGAATTCCCTAAGTTGGGCGAAGTGGATAAGAATTCCAATTTAGACGAGATTTAAGAACCCAATATGTCAGGATCACTCTATCCGAATGAGAGAAATGAGGTCAAGAATGGAACTCAACCTTTGATGATTACGGATATTCCTGATCCTTTCCTTGATTCAAGTGGGATTAGGATTCCTAATTCCAGTAGGAATATGAAACTTTATCCCAGTGGGAGTACAAATCCAAGTCTTGATGAATACATGTGTTGTGTTTATCAAGAAGTGGAACCACCGTGTAAATCTAAAATAGGTCAAATTCCTTGACGCCATTTTTTGTTAGAAGAACCGAGTGAAGCTCTTTTAATTGTACCCCAATTCGAGGATGAACCTAAAAAATGAAAGAGGTTAACTCATCACCAGCAAGGGAAGAATGGATAAAAGTGATGAAAGAGGAAATGGCATCAATGAAGACCAACCAAGTTTGGGAATTGGTTGATCTTCCTAAAGGCCGAAAGGTTATCAGTAATAAGTGGGTGCATATAATAAAGCAATCTACCAATGGCAAGCCCAAACAACGAAAGAGTTAGTTAGTCACAAAAGGATTCACACAGATAGAAGGCATCAATTAAGATGAGACCTTCTCACCTGTGGTAAGATTCGCATCTATAAAGTTGATACTTGCCTTAGTTGCTTGTTTAGACCTTGAGCTACATCAGATGCACGTAAAAATTTTGTTCCTCAATGGGGAAATGGACGAAGAAATCTATATGTTTCAACCTAAAGGTTTTGTAGTCCCGGACAATGAACATAAGATTTGTCGATTGAAGAAATCAATCGATGGAGCAGTCTTCTAGACAATGGTATATTCGCTTCCACGAAGCAATAATCTCATATGATTTTAAACTAATCAATAAGGACCATTGCATGTACATCAAAAGCGAAAATGATAAGTTCATTATCCTAACCTTGTATGTCAATGACATACTATTGGTTGGGAATGATCTATCTTTCATCAAAAGAGTTAAGACATGGTTGTCGACAAACTTTGTGATGAAATATATGGTAGAAGCAGAATAAATTCTCAGGGCGAAAATCAAAAGAGATCGGTTAAGGAAGTTATTGGCTCTCTCTTAAGAGACCTATATTAACAACATCCTTGAATGATTCAGTATGTCAGACTGTAACCCAGTAGATACCCCAATTGCCAATGGAGAGTCTTTTAGCAAAAGTATGTGTCCAACTAGAAGATATTGAACGAATGAAGATATTGCCATACAAAAGTGTTATAGGTAGCATCATATATGCAATGTTGTGTACAAGGCTGTATATTAGTTTTGCTATTAGTTTAGCAAGTCGATATCAATCCAACCCTGGAAAAGTACACTGGACAGTAGTGAAGAGAACATTGAGGTATTTGAAGAAGACTGCAAGTTATGCATTGTGTTATCAAGGAGACGACCTTCAACTGAGAGGATACACAGATGTTGATTTGGGGGGCGACGTGGAAGACAAAAATTCCACATTAGGTTATGTCTTCTTGTTAGGAAATGGAGCAATTTCTTGGGGAAGTAAGAAACAAACGTGTGAAGAACTATCTACCATGGAAGTCGAGTACTTAGCTTCTTCAGTCATAGTATAAGAAGCTATGTGGCTAAAAAAGGTTTGCAAAAACCTTGGACTGGCCGCCCCACAACAGTCCATAATTGTCTATAGTGATAGTAGGGCAACGATAGCTTACTCTAAGAATCCAAGAGTTCATAGGAAAAATACGCACATTGATACTAAGTATCATTTTGCAAAGAATGTAGTTGCACAAGGAGAAGTGATTTTAGAACATGTTCCTAGTCATGAGATGATTGCAGACTCGCTCAAAAAGCCAATAGCCAGAGACGTGTTTAAAGAATACTTGAAATCTTGAGGCCTATGTAGAATGTAAGAGCACTTGCTTATTAAATGTAACGTTGAACTATGTAGTCAAGTATTACATTTAAAATTTGTATGATTTGGTTTTATGCGAGTAATAAGAACCATCATTTTGATCCACTGTTAGCAATACACAATGGCGACCACCATACATTGATGTTCACTAAGACTATTGAGTATAATAGAGCATGTTGGATGGAGAAGTAGCCCACTCACACAGGTGTTTACCTTGAGTTTAAACATTTGTTTGTCAAACGCCAAGATGAGGCAGATTTTGAAAATAAAATTGTTTATGAGAGCAATGTTCATAATTGTGAATGCTGATTTGCAATAGTTGCAAGATGAAGTCGTATGATTAATTTATAAGATACGCCATGAATGAAAGTTTCATGTTTGATTACTAGGTAATTGAATGTTGAGATTGCCTCTATTGGCATAGCATGGTTCCATCTTAGAACCAGATGTAGTCTTTAGAGATTGGTGGACTAAGGTAGAATGCTTGAGTACGCTCTGACCGAAGCCTCTACATCCTGTTAAGTAAACATGTGCTCCTTACAAAAAGGATAGAACACCATGACACATGTCCATACCATGTGTGTAAGTCAACCAAGGAATGAGAAATTTTTGTGAAAATGACCTCAATTTCTCTAGTGTGAGACCATGCAGTAAACAAAGAGGTTTTCTACACTATCTACCCTTAAAACTCCTAACACATACATGAAGTATGAGTTGATGTGTTTAACTTAGTGTGTTTCTGAAAAGTCATGATGATTCAGCTGAATGGGGAATGCTAGATAAGCACGTTAATCTATGATGGATCATATCGTGTAAGAGATGAAGTCTATTGTCTTAACCCATTCGCAAAGTTTTATCGTTTGCTAGGTGCCTGTTATCGTTTCTTGTGAAACATAATAGTGAACACGAATTAAGCTTTCTAGAGATCAATGAGTACAATAACGACGATTGTGGAAAGTGGACTAGGGTAAGGGCATATTATAGAACAAAGCTTATGCGTGAAAGCTTTGAATAGGAAAGAAGCAAGTTTCGAGAACTGTTGTATATCTCTAATCAGTGTACAGAGCCGTAAGCTCTCGTTGTATGCTGATCGCATGACCTATTTTGTCATATGACAAATCGAATATGAGATTGATGAATGGGTATTCTTTTAAACAACATGATGGACACGACCCGTCATGTGCGAGTGTGAGACATTAAAAATGGGTCCACCCATGTCGGGTAATGGGGTGGAACCAGAACTCGAACTCAAATTAATATGTATTAATTAGAGTGGTTGTCAATCAGCTTGATAAACCAGTTCGGTTAAAAGTTTGGTTTGACATCCTAAATAGTTTAGGAGAAAGACTTCCTAGTTATTTGGGATCTTAATCGGGAAGAAATCCTAATTTTTAGGAAAAGGACTTCCTGGTTAGTCAGAAATAAATCCTAATCAGCCAGTATAAATACTAGCCTAGTGGGAAACCTTAGAATAGACATGTAAAATTTAAACTAGAACCGGCAAACCGAACCGAAATCAGACTGGTCAAAATCGGTCAAAATGGAGGGTTGCGGTTTAGATTCTAATTCTATCCCTCAAGAAATCGTCGAACCGGCGGTTCGAACCGGAACCGCCAGTTCGAACCGCCATTTCCCTTATTTATTTATTTTTTTTGTTTTTTCAACTTTATAAACACCCTCACCCTCATTCCTATTAATTTCACACTATTTCTTCTCTCCCAATCTCTTCTACACTCTCATTCTCTTAAAAATTATTTTGCTCTAAATTGCTCTTATTAATTATTTATATATTTTACTATTGTAATTATGTTTTCTATATTTCTCAAAATTATTTTTTGCAATTACATTTTTCAAATTCCTTCTACTTTTTTACTATAGTTTAATTTAGTTATTTCATTACATTTAATAAAATTTAATGATTTTTTTAATTTTGTTTAAAAATATGTGATATAATTACTAGTAGAATAGTTAATTTGTTTGAAAATTATTAAAAAAATCTTTGGAATACAATGTATTATTGGTACTATAGTTAATTATTGAATATAACAAAATTTACAAACCGGAAAAAAATGACGAAATAAAATAGTGGATTAAAAACAAATTTTCAAAAAAAAAAAGAGAACTAAACCGGAACCTAACCGCCGGTTCAACCAGTTAAAACCGATCAAAATTAAAACTGAAACCGAACAGAAACCATAACCGAACCAAACCTTAGAAACCATATGTCACCACTGGGAGAGAATCCCACTGGACCTGCATTCATATGTCACCATCTCTCACATAAATTCACCCCCTTAATTCTTTCCCGTTTATGTCCATATATAGCATATAATTACTCAAGCAATAAATACAAATATAAACACAGGGAGAGAAAACCTCTAGCGTCATTCTTTACTTTTCCTCTCTCAAATTATATTTCAGAGTTTCTTCTGTGGGTTTCAAGAGAGATTGACAAATGGCTTCGTGGGTCCATTTTCTTTTTGCTGTATCTGCAATTTTTCTTGCGGTTCAAAAAGCAGAAAGTGAGAATAAGTGCGATTTCTTCAGAGGGAGTTGGGTTGTTGACGAAAGTTATCCAATCTACAATGCCTCTGCTTGTCCCTTCATTGAGAGAGAATTTACTTGCCAGAAGAATGGTCGCTCTGATTCTTTATACACCAAATACAGATGGAAGCCTCTTAACTGTGAGTTACAAAGGTACATATTGTTCTTCTCTCCAGGTGAACCAAATATCGTTTACCTGCATAAGTTTCTTTTTGTGATTTTCATTGTTTTTTTGGATCCATTATTACTATTTGCTTACCATGTTTGAGTTCCAGTGGCATTGTGATACATTATTGCGAAAGTTGTTATCTTTTTAAATAATTTTTAACAAGTTTAATCGAGAATAATACATTGTATATATTTAACAAAACGTGCTAAATATTATATAATATATATCAAAAACTTGTTAAATGTTGATAGTGCCACACAAAAGTTGAAATAAGTTAAATATGATAAATGTTGCAAATACATGTGACTATATATCAAATTATATTAGCTAAATATATTTTTTATCATTTATTATAGGGATTATTCTTTATTAGTTAAAGTATTAGTTATGCAACACCAAAAATAAACATATGTTACTATCAAACTGCATTATTATTTTCTTACTATTTTTTGAATTTCTAAGATAGAAATACGCAATTTGTGAATTTACAAATCAATGAACAAAACTTTTTTTTTAAATGAGAAAGCTATTATTTCACTATCCCTTTTTGAAAAGTCTGCTCGACCATCATAATGTTTTTCCCCTTTTTGTGCAAAAATGGTGAAAGAATCCGATTAAAATTGGAAATGATAGGGAAACAGTGAACAAATAATAGCATTATTAATATGCTAGCTGGCAAGGCTGAGGCTGAGGTTGATTGCTAAGGCTTTGTTTATTTATATTTTAAATCTGCCTCCATGTTCTTGTCTTGGTAGTTGAACTACCAAAAATTGAAATAAGCTGTAATTTTTGTTTAGACTAACAATAGTTTTTTCATAACCCATTATATTTGCTAAATTAAATTTACGATCTTTCAATATTAAAATTAACTTAATATCAATGAGCACATAAGAATATGCTGATACAGATGCACAATTTTCTGATTAAAAACACAATGTCCTCAATTTAATCATATAATTCGATACAGCCGTTTTTCGTTTGTCTTCTACATATGAAGTAAATCAAATTGTCTGTATCAGTCAAAAGAAAAAACGTCTGTACCTATGTCCTTATTATTAGGACTGTTTGTTACTAATAAATTATATGATAAATAAAATAAAGCATATTATAAATTGATAAAATATACAATATAAAATAGAAATAATATTATTTTTTAAATGATGTTTAAATATTAATTATTCTTATTCGTTATACTTAAATTAAGCAACACTGGCACTTTACCTGTCATGATGTTATGAAAAACTTTATCTGTCACGATGATATATAAAAAAACTCTATTGGGTGTTTCTATGCCTTTGGTTTAACTTCTGTATTGCAATGAAGAAAGTTATATGGAACAGAAACAATAAATTAATTAAATACTCCACGGGACTATATATTTAAAAGAGTGTTCATGATTTTTCTATTCAGATTATATTACAAAATCCATTATAATTATTAAGAATATTCTCAAACAGATCATAAAATATGAGCTCCGCAAAAGAAAAAGAAGATGCTAAAATATAATCATTTTTTAATTTGACTGATCTAGTACTTAAATCATCAACTATTAGCATGGTTTGTAACTTCCTTGCTATCTTCTAGTAGAAAATTTCGACTTTCATTGCTGTTTTTAGTCTTTTATCACCCAATTTCTGTCCTATCACTATGACCTTAAGATGAGAAGGATTTGAGTTATAAATATTATATTTAATGACAATTAAATTTTTTTCATAAGTCGTTTTGTTTGCTCACGTCTAAAGTTGAACCCATGACATTTTAGTGTCGGTGTTAATTCTAGCATCCATAAACTACAAGCACATAATTAATCAATTTTTTAAATATTTATGTAAATATTTTTTTACTATAATATAGTAATTTTTTTATAAGTATTATAATATATTACTTAATAAATTTATCACAAATCTAGTGAATAAACTCTAAAAAAAATGTGAACAGTCCATTTAGGTTCATTTAATTCCTCTTTGCTGGTTAATAAATAAACCAAACTCAAAAAGTGAAACTAAAAACTTAATTACCAAATAAATTGAATCTAAACACGATAAGATTTTTATATACAAATAGTGGGTGATCGCCTCAAAAATAGAGTTACGACGGTTTTTTGCCTCCTAATAAATGTGTTCAATACTTGAAACTCCAAACTTTCCATCGATAATTTACTTAAGCGTCAACATGATAAGCATTGAATTTGTTGGTCTCTTTTCTTATTATGAATAGTTTGTTAGTTAAACATGTCAAAATTAGAGTCCTCTAAATTATTTCTTTCATCCTATAACAATAAACCACATTTTATTTTATATTTATTTTAATATATAAATTTATTTTTTTAATACTAGTAGTTATTTTATATTTTATTATATTATTTTTATTTAAATGTATAATAAATTATATTATTAATTATTATTAGATAATTCTAAAAATATTTTTAAAAATTTCTAATAAAATTAATAATTAAATTAAATTTTTTAATTTATATAAAAAAATTATTATAATCTATTTTAACAAGACGAAAAGAGTACAATTGTACTTGTGGGGTTGGTTCTTAGGCTTGCACACAATGTAAAGTACAAGTGAGACAGCCTAGCTCTTTGTTTTTTGTTGGTAATGTGAGGACATAGATTCTCTTCAAACGCGAGAACCAAGACTGTATAATATGTTAACAAAGCTCACTTACGGGATCTTCGGTGGGATGTCTTTTTGTTGTAACTTTGTTCTCATGTCACTGTTGGTTTCCACCGCACAGCATCTAATAAATAATTATTTTCAATTAAATTTTAATTTTCAATCTTCTAATAAAATTCACATATTTACTATTTAAATATATTGCATTTTCTAAGATATGTGCCAATTTCTTTATTCTAACCGAACAATCTACTTCTTAATATACTTATAAATTTTTTTTTACGAGTACTTACAGTCTACCATAAATAATAATACTCGTAATTTCTCAAATTGATAGTGTTGTCAAATGTCAAGTTCTGAGTATACTTATAAGTGTTGTTAATGGAATTCACTTTTGTTAATGTTTAGAACTTGATAGGTGTATGTGTAATTTTTTCAGTTATTTTAAAATCTTATTATTAATATTTAATAAGCTATTAGTTCCTTCCCAATAAATGCTGGCGTGCCTTGAAAACAATTTATTGTGATATCAGGACTAAACCGAAATGACCCCATTATTTAACAGAATATTAATGATGATAGATAATGTTTAGTTGTTTTGATAAAAATATAAAAAGCACAATAAATAATGTATTAAAATGTTATTAGTCTTCAAATGTTAGTAAGTTTGATTTACAAATTTCTTTGTTTTTTAAGGTTCGATGGAGTAGATTTTTTGGAAAGATATAGAGAGAAGAGCATAATGTTTGTGGGAGATTCTCTAAGCCGAAATCAATGGCAGTCGTTAACATGCATGCTTCATTCTTCAGCACCTAACGCCAAATACAACATCACAAGAGTCGGAGACGTCTCAATATTTACATTTACGGTATGTATCCTAACTTCTATGTAATACCTACTTGGTCTCCCTATAATTTTGCATTAGAAACAAATTCTTCTATAACCACCAAAATACCATGGAGCGACGAAGAAACAAACAAAAAAGGACAAAATTATGTCAAATTAGTTAGATTGACTTAACACATAAGCAGTATTACATTTTACTAACTCAATTAGGCCGTACTACATTTTACTAGCTTAATTAGGACGATATAGTAGGGTAGTTGATATTTTTATTGAAAAGATGCCGATAGAGATTGGCTTCCTTACTATCCCAATACATAATCTTAGCAAGCTTACAAGGAATAACATCAAAACGACTAATCAAGTGATTTAAGAAGAAAACTTAATAAGGAAATGAAAGAAAATGAAAGGGTATCATCAATTTGGTGTCAAGCCGAAAATTTAGTTTGGCTTCTTGCAAGGCTCATTTATTGTATTTTAGATGCATGCAGAAAATTTAAAACATAAACTTTGTCCTGATTTAACCGTAGCATTGATAAAGCATAGGAGAGGTCCTTGTAGTCCAATAACATAGAGAACTTTTGTTTTACATAGATAGAAAGGCCACGGTTCTTGCTTGACAATGTGAGGTAGACCCCCACAATGATCTCTTCCCATCATCAAGCTGGAGTTTCTGCTTTATATGATTATAAAATTTTTGTCGATTTTTGGTTGTCATGCCATCTGATCATGCTCTAACTACTAGCTACTGATCTCTCATTCCTCGAGTGATAAAAGTTAAATTGCACTTTTAGTTATCTATCTGAAAGTTTGTTTCAAGAAAAATATCTTTTTCAAATAATATTCGTCTTGGTTTTTTATATTTTTGGTGAAAATTTATGTTTTTTAGTACTATTTTTCAGATAACAACCAAACAATTGACAATAAATTCTTGAAATTTCAAAAATTCATTTTCAATGATAATATTTTCCGCCGAACAAATGGAGCCCTACTTTGCTATTCCGTTTCACATATTTTTATAATTTTTTATCTTTTTTCATTTCCACCAAGTAGTATAATTTTATACTATTTATCATATGAAAATCTAAGAATTTAAACAAAGTGGAATCTATTTTTCCATACATTGTTTCCATAAAAAAATCAAACGTTCGATAAAACTGGAGATGACTCTAATACCAATAGACTATAAGTCCATTGGTTGTTAATTTGATGTTAAACCTTTTTAATTTGTTGTTACGTGATCAAAAAGCCAAACAAGTCTTATTTTCAAAATGAAAAATTAGAAAACCTATGAAATAATTTTCCAAATTGCATTTATTGTCATGCAAAGTTGGAAAATCAGGAAAACAATATTTCCTATAAGAATATTTTATCAATTTTTTTCAAATGGTAAAAAGTTTTCAGGTAACTAATAACACTATGAAATTTTATATTTCAGGACTATGGACTTAAAGTGATGTTTGATCGCAATGTATACCTGGTAGATGTAGTGAAAGAGAAAATTGGGAGGGTATTAAAACTTAATTCAATTGAGGGAAGCAAGCTTTGGAAAGGAGTTGACATGCTTATTTTTAATACATGGCATTGGTGGAACCGTAGAGGACCAACTCAACCGTAAGTCCAACTTTTATCTTGTTGCTCTTATGATTCTAATGATTATTTTTATCTTTTAATTAATAGTAGTATTTGGTACCATTTTATGATTTAATAATTCTTAATTTTAAAATATTGTTATAAATGTTAATTTAATAGTGAAAAGGACAAAGCGCATTGATACTATTTGGTAACATTGTTAAAGTCGAACAAAATTCTTTTTTTATATTTTATTATTTATTTTTATCAAAAATCGAACACTTTTATTATTGAACAACAAACCTATTGATTTCTTTTATTCTATATTGATTGTACAAATTGGAAATATGTTGACAGTACTTGAGGTGTTGCAGATGGGACTACATAGAAGAAGGAAGTGAGATTAAAAAAGACATGGACCGATTGGTCGCTTTTGAGAAGGCACTTACAACTTGGGCTGAATGGGTCAATTCCAACATTGATCCTTATAAAACATTGGTTTTCTTCCAAGGAATTTCTCCGTCTCATTACAAGTAAGTTCCTATTTTACGTCAAATTATGAGCTTGCTTAATTGTTAGAAATAGTCATCTTTTATAAAAATGGTCATTAATCTCTACTTATCATTTAATTACCTATATTTTATATTTCACTTACTTGTAAACAAATAACCCTATGCAATTTATCTTGGTACGGGCCTAGACAAGTCCATTATTTTTGTCACATCGGAGAGGAATACTATTGTTTAATATCTTTTAATTCCGTAATACGATATATATTCACAAAGCAATTCGTTGAATTTGGTGAGCAGTGGCACCCAATGGAACGAACCTACAGCAAAGAGTTGCGTAAAACAAAAGGCACCTGTGGCTGGATCAACGTATCCAGGAGGATTGCCACAAGCAGTGGAAGTGCTGAAAAGGGTATTAAGCAACGTCACAAAACCCCTCTCGTTGCTTGACATAACACTCCTCTCCTTGCTTCGTAAAGACGGACATCCTTCAATTTACGGCCTTGGTGGTCCAACTGGTATGGATTGTAGCCACTGGTGTCTTGCTGGTGTTCCTGATACTTGGAACCAAATTCTTTACAACCTTATTCTTTGACCCAACAACACTTTCACATTTTATTTGTGATTCTATTGGATCAAGTTAACAAATAATTAACCAATGAAGTTATTGCTTGGATTCTTTCAAAGAAAAAAATTAAGGGACGGATGCTTGGAGCATTCAAATGTAAGCTAACACCAGATTCTTCATAGGAACCCTTCTTGATGGTTCTTCCTATTCTAATTAATTATCACAACAATTTTGAAAATGAAGAATCATTTCAAGTAGATGAAGACTTGTACAATATTCAACATCAGAATGTAAGTTGACTAGTTTGATTAATAAGGCATAATAAAATTAACTAATTTATTTCTCAAAAAAAAAGTGGACTATAATTTTTTTATTTAGCTTGCCTAAAGGCTCGGGCATGAGGATAAATATAGTCGTGGAACACAATTGCTACCCTATTAAATGGATTCAAACATGTAGACTTACACATGCAGAAACTCAGGTAAGATATCATGGCAACTAAAAAAAATAGAAAAATACAGCTCGGTTCCACAAGTATCAAATTATTAGGTCAATTACATATTTATGTTCAAAAGCAAAAGTATTACAAATATATATATAAAAGAAATAGATACATCTTACTTTGAGAAAAATATGTAATAGACCATAATTGATTGTGTGTATATGCTAATTAAATATTACATGCCTTATTAACAAAGAAAAAAGGAAGAAAGTGTCACGCAATAGCCAATAAATGTAGTAACTTCTTTTTCCTTCATTGACAAAGTGTAAACTTGTACTAATTGACCATTCCTATAATGTACAACCATGTTCTCAGATGATCTAACATTGGGTTGAGGCTATGAAATAAGTTGAAATTTCTAATAGTTTTTAGTTTAACTACATACTCAGCATGAATTTTTGAGCTAAACTAAGGTTGATCGTATTATTTTTAGATTTTTT